>CAJUYG010001094.1:55576-73337 GCA_910591675.1 Galerucella calmariensis
TTTATACAAACTTTGTTTGTCATTCAAAAAATAAAGAATTTTATTTTTATTTTATTTTATTTATTTTTTCAACGAAAACAAAAAGAATAGTGAAGCGAGAATATATTTATCCCTATCTTTGTTAGTACTCTATAACCACATCTCTTCTTTGACGGAAATGGTTCGACATTGATTCGTATAGAGATATTTTTATTCAACATTCTAAAAACATAGACTTTTTGAACTGATAACAAAGATTAATAAGGAGAAGAGAAGAAATTAGGTAAGAAGATAACCTATTTTTTTGTTTATATTAGAAGATATAAGAAGAGTTGTCAGTGTTGTATGTTGATTTGATTATTTTTTCAAATTATATCAGTCAATATATATGTTACCAGCTCAACGGTTCCTTTTCAATCAATTAAATTTATGTATGTATGAAAATCGTCTAGAAAAAAAAGTTTTGCGGGACAATACTGACCCATTCAACCTGCACGTCAGAAGGTTTATAGAACTATTTCGATTAAACAAGGATCTAGTTCCTTTTTTTCGACCAACTTGTTCATCATATGGTTGATGAGCAAAATACCTCACTGGCCATTGTGTTTCAGGGGCACTTATTTGTTCCATATTAACTGGAAATATGAAATCAATTTTAAAGAATTCACTTTTTGGTTTAATTTTTTGTACATAAAATATGAAAGATAAAATTTCCACCACCTTTTCAATTAACCTTTGAAAATAAATAACCACAAAGCTGCACATAACCTGAAACTACTATAAAATTTGAAAATGTTCACATTCATTTTCTCAATGCATGTAACAGGAATAAACAATACGTACTTTCACGAGAGAAAGGGAGATGGAAAGATAATTCTCTGAGATAGAAAAACCTTCTTCGGTATTTCTTCTCTTCCTTTCTTTATTTGCTCTCGATTATAATCGTCTAGCTGCGAAAACAGACGAATTTGTTTGTGGAGTACCTAATAGCGAAAAGAAGCGATTCTCTATCGCTAAAATACTTACAAGAGTGCCACTCCAGGACACACTGGAATAGAAGGAAATGATATAGCAGATGAACTAGCAAAGAGGGGAACTAAAATACCTTTCTGGGGGCCTGAATCCTTTTGCGACAAAAGCCCCAATGTAATATTGGAATAAATAGGTAAGGCCGAGAAAAAGAGAAGATCGGACCATTGGAAAGATCTAGCAGGGCTTATACAATCAAAGACTCTTATGGGTGACTAAACCTGTTGAGATCAAATGAATGCATAAGTCAAAGTAAAACTGCGCTAAGAGTTTTAACAGGGATCCTAACCAAACATTGTCGCCTTGATGGGCACTTGAAAAAGCTCAAAATAGTAGAGGAAGAAGAATGTAGATGTTGTGGCAAGGAAGAAGAAACCTCCATCCACATACTTTCTAATTGCACAGCACTCCACAATCCTAGCGCACAGCACCTGGGAGATTACTGGATAGAAGAGGAACATTTACCTAAGGTGAAGCCTGCAAATATCCTAAAATTCCTCCGCGAAATAGGACTAAAGGAGCTACTAGTTTCCGAGACTTTTCTCAGAAACTAGGTAGAAGTACGGGGGTACAATAGATCTTCAAGGTCTCAGTGAATTTTACCCCAAAATTCATACACACATGAGATGCGATAGCAAACAAGACCATCTTGTAAGACTTCCAGAAGAGGCCTCGGCTTTTCATCTCGTATAATAATAATAATAATAATTGAAATTAACGATCCTTCTTCAAACCAACTTAATTCTTTTGAGTTCTACTGAACGACAAGAAAAATAACTAAGAACACACCTCCGAAATTAATTTATATTATAACATTGAAAAAATATTCTAGGATTGTATAAGGATGAATCATCCTACAGTATTGATAATTCCATCAATCTATGCATAATAAACATTTAAATAACAAACGCTAATTTAATTACAATATTTATCATTATTTTCTTGTTAACATCTGTACAAGTCACCTGTGTCGGCAAATCTATCAAGAAGAAATAATAGATGAGTTTCTCTCAAAGGTCAAAGGAAATGAAATCTCTATCAGTGATTTTTTTGTTTTAAATTGTATTTTATAATACTACACACTTTTTTAACAAGCATAAATATCAAAATAATGAAAAGTAAAATGTTTTGTTTGCTTGTTATAATCATAGAGTGTTACCATTATTTCAAAAATTTAAAATGGAGCCTGAAGCAGAACCGGAAATATATTGGAACTTAGATAAGGTCCATGGAATACATTAACAAGTTAATTAGTAGCGCCTGTGCCAGGCATAAAACAGCTAAGCAAGATTTAAAAGGAATCTCATTCGGGACTCCAGAGGCCGTATTGTTGACTGAGGAAGAAAAACCGAGATATTTTGCCCAGAGACGAAGGTTGGTCACACAAATATCATGCTAGTTTACAGATCAAGTTCAAAGTTTTGAAAAAATATATGAATATTTTTTCAAGGAGCCTTCATGCACATTATCTATTCCGTCGCCTATGTCTATCATCAGTTCAGCTAACGAAACGTGACGGAGAGTTGAAAGAAAAAAATAACGGAAAACTTACATAAAACCTTGACATTGAATGCAATTATCATTAAATAAATTATCACCTACATCATAGATAGCAATAAAAATAAATAACATGCATGTTATGGTTCGACTGGTTACAAAAGCAACATTAATTTTTTTTAATAAAAAAAATTCCTACATTTATGATCTCACCATCTGTCACTTGGTTACTTTGAAATTTCACGTTATTTTTTCAAATTTAACCTCAGTGTATGTCAAAGTTATATTTTCATATTTTTGGTTTATTCGGTAGGAGAAAAACAACTGTTCATCACACGTACAAGAAACGCTTTAGCATCCCTTCACTATCGCTTCGCTCTTCGCTACTCTCGCACGTCCATCTAATAGTATTAGGCTGCTAAAGCTCATTTTCCGTCCTTGTGACTATTTCCTCTAAGGTAGTGGTCTTGTATCAAAAAGGTTTTGAATTTTCGTATACTCATCAACAATATTATGATACAATTATTGTCACTAAAATTTTAAGCCTATTGACCGTTTCCAATGGCAAATATAAAATAAACAGCAATGAAGAGCGCTTGCTCCAATCAACTTGTATAGGTAGCGAGCCTTAGACAAAACCCATAGGGAAAATTTTATCTAATGGTAACTATAGCTTCTAACATAAAAAAAAAATTGAAATTGAGATAGCCCCGCCATCCTGTAAAGTCCACTGTGCATATTTTATTTTGTTTGTGAACAAACCGAAGCTTACTAGGTATACCAATGTTTAAAAACTCCACCAAAAGTACAGAGGAGTCATTCAGTACCACAACGACTTTATGCTAAACTATATTATTTCTGATGCTTGATATTCAAAGTTACTTAGATCGTTTTCCTTCTATCCATTACCCAATGAAATAGAAATTTGTATTTATTAGAATGGAAATGTGGAATAGTAAGCTCGGTACGACCCTGAACATCCGTTTTACATAACAAGCGAAATAAATATTGTTTAGAAAAAAGCTGACGTTTCAATTGACGCTTTCACAAACAATTATTACAAAACAACAGTTATTTTATTGCAATTAAATTGAAATTTAATATATCGAAGAACATACTCAGGTATAAGTATACACAAATTATCAAATATTTTAATTTAGACACGATTATTTTCAAGATTTATTATCTAAGAATGAGAACATTTCTGATATTGTCACCAGGATCAGGCATGATCAACTCAAAATCATTGAAATAATTATATTGGACATGGAGATTCTAAGAAAATAACATTTTTAAATTACATTTTACAGGGTGCGCCAAATACAGTCCATTCAGTATTGTCACTACAAAATTTTCGGGTTTAAAACGACATTTTCTTGACCTTTTTGGGTACAATTGAAAGTAGAGACAGAAATGCATGGACGAAACCTGTCAATTCAATGTCACCTGTCTGTCTTGTTTTCGACATTTGTAGTTGATTTATTGGCAAAAACTTCCATCTTCATGAGCTTACGATCTTTTTTGTGAAAAAGTCCTTCTGTCATGGGCGTACGATAAAATTTTTATGGGGGACCAATATAATAATTTCTATGACATAAACGAACGTGAAAACTTTCAAGTAGGCTTCGTTTATATGCGTTTTTTCTTTACAGTTCAACTGTGTTAGTTTAACCATATTTTTTTTAACGTTACTTTGTTATAATCCTTCATATACCTATTTACCTTCGATGCCTTATATCGGTTAATTTTTTTTTTTTGGCTTGGACTCACGTCATTCAGCCAGTCGCATCAGATATCGGTTAATTGGTATATACAAGGTGGATAAAAACCAGATGAAGTAAGAAATCAGGTTTATTTGAAGCAGAGGCTCCCAAACTTTTTTGTGTCGGAGACCCTTTGCCATGTTTTTAGGTTTTTGGTAGACTCCCTACTTACCTGATACATTTGGCGTCAATTTTGTGAGGTCTAATCTTAAATCTCCTTTACTAATGATGCCCAGTCTGTTTCTTTTTTTCGTTAGGGAGTTTGGTAACAGCGCTGAACCTTTCCACTAGGTAAATTTTTAATTTCCTTATAGGTACTTTTATAAATATTTTATATGTATGTAAATAGGTAGTATCAGTGTATTTTCATTTCATGGACACCCAAATTTTTTTTCGTTGACGTAGACCCCTTGCAGGTTGTCATAGACCCCTGGGGGTCGATATAGACCACTTTGGTCATCATTGATTTAAAGTTTAAGGACTTTGCAGGAAAGTAATAAGAAATGGTTTCCAAATATTATTGGTTAATTTACGTATTAATTTACTGACTACATAGAAAGATCGTTTGACTTCGTTCAGTTAGCCCATGTGGGGTATTAAAACAAAGGAACTCTTACCTATAAGTAACAAGGCCCCAATTCTCCATGGCACCGGCGCTGAAATCGGCGATGGCGATCAAATCGATTTTTGGTAAAGGATAAGCTATATTAAAATATTCTTTGTAATAAGGCAATACTTTTGTGGCTACTTCTAGTGCGAATAAGCCTTGTTCGGTTTTTCCTTTTGGCGTATAAACTCTTACTAAAACACCATCACTCGATGTATCTTCTACATAATCGTATTCACCTATAACCACCGCCACTAAGTACGTAGACATTATCGGTGTTGTTTCAAAATTATATCTGGAAAAAAAAATAATAATTCATAATTTTTAGAAAATCTGTTATTTTAAATTTCATTTGATTTTGATTATCTTTTTGTGAAATGCTGGTGAATATACAGGGTGTATGAATGTGAAGATGTTTCTCATCAGAAATTTGAAACCCTCTGGACGTCTATTCCTGAACAATGAGCGGCATAGATTTATGGCGAATGATCACATGAGGCGATCGTCGTTATATTCTTGGCTCCGGATCGCATGGTCCGAAATAGAGAAGCAGATTCGAATGAATTGGCGCTTGCGCAGTAAAGAGGTTTTTTTATGGAAACTTGTTTTCATACTGTCATAGAGAAATAAGTATATAATTACTATTTCTCTATGCATTCTGTAATCATTCAGTCAGTTCTCTGATTCTTTGAATCTTAAATAATTCATGTGCATAGAGTTGAAAAAAATACTTTGTCGTGAGTTTGAGTGGTTTTACTGGTTTTCAGTGTTTTTAATAGGTGTTTTATTATGGGCATGGAGAACTATTATTTTTGGCACGTAATGATGGAGGATTCACGGGAGGCAGAGGAGGAAGTACGAATTGACGAAGATAGGGGCTCCAGGTTTTTATATGATCATCGCTTTGAAGCATGCCGTTTGTGGGGGCACTTCTTTTGTAAGGAGTGAAACGCGATTGACTCATTTTTATTCAATTTTAATACTCATTGATTTACTAAATAGACTACCTTTTTATTATTGGTAACATAACATATATAAAATAGCTATTTATGCCATCAGTTACGAAATGCCTAATTTTGTGTAACGCGTTGAGATTTTTGCGGAACGAAGTGAGTTTCGCAAAAACTAAGTTACACAAAATTTCATTTCGTAACGTATTGCATACAAGATTTTTTCTAATTTTGAAGAAAGTAATGAAAAAATAAAATTTAATATAATTGATAAAAATTTGGAAAACATAAATTTAATTTGTTGCTGTTACTTCATGTTAGTTGTCAGTTTCACATTTTGTAAAAAAGTCTAGACGGAAGGTTTTTAGCGAGATTGATATATTTTTAGTTTTATTTTTAAAAAATGAGTGATTCAAGTTCTGAAGAGCTACCAAGCGATATTGAAGAGGCAGCAGGTAATGCTCTATTATCAGTAATTCCCAAAAAGTCAAAGGCAGTTTATTATTTGGCATACGAAAAATTTGTTACGTGGTGTGATGAGAAGAAAATTAAACATGTTAATGAGAAAGTTTTACTTGCATATTTTGAGGGTAAGAAAGATCTAAAAGTTTCCACATTATGGACACTTTACTCAATGTTAAGGTCTGAACTAAATCTGAAAAGGAATATTGATATTAAAAAATATACAAATTTGGTAGAATATATTAAAAGGCAAGCGGACGGGTACAGTGATAAAAAGTCAAAAGTTTTTATTAAAGAAGATTTTGCCAAATTTTTAGTGGAAGCTGACGACAAAGAATACTTAATGGCTAAGGTTGCAATGATAATTGGAATGGCAGGAGCATGCAGAAAAGCAGAATTAACATTTCTTCCAGTTGAAAATGTTATAGACGGAAGGAAGCCACCACCTTCAAAAACAAAAGTTATACGGCAGTTTGCAATTACCACTGGAGACATTGAAAATACGAATCTTGTTGAAATAATAAGAAAATATATTAAGTTGCGTCCCCAGGTTCTTAAACACAACAGATTTTTTGTAAAATATGCGAATGGAAAATGTACCAGAAATCCTGTGGGAATTAACACATTTAGCAGTCTGCCAAAAGTTTCAAATCCTGTTCTATATACTGGCCACTGCTTCAGAAGAAGCTCTGCCACTTTCCTAGCAGACAGTGGCGCTGATATTTTAAAATTAAAGAGGCATGGAGGTTGGAAATCTACCTCTGTTGCGGAGGGATATGTTGAAAATTCCATGAATAATAAAAAACTTATAGTGCAAGAAATATTTGGTGAAACATCTAATGCAATGTGCGCCGCTTCCCAAATAACAGCAAGTTCGAGCAATGAAAAAAATATGTCGTCGGGAATTAATTTGAATAATTGCAATAATTGTGTTATCAATATTTATAATAATTAATTAATTTATAATTTATGTTTTTAACTTGTATTATAACAGTTTAATAAATGGAATAATTCTTTTTGTCACTAATTTTGAAATACATTTTTTGTCACCAATTGCATAAAATTTTACTTTATGCAACTAGTTACAAAAAGTAAGACGTTTCATAATGTCAATCAGTTTTAAAAAGTGTCACTTTATATGTCAAAATTATTAAAAAAATTATTAATGACAGAAAATTATGACAACCGTTCAAAAAAAAATAACTAAAAAGTAGATCTTTTCTATCAAATAATGCTGGCAACACCGCAATAATTTTGAACGTTCACATGTAGCTTCAAGAATGAGTCGATAGATCGCACGGGATAGACCCCATCGTACGAGAGAAGCACCGTATCGTATGACTTTCAAGAATAGCTACCCTTGTCCGATTTAGCAGCTGGAGCAGGGTCTATTCTCAAACAGTGACATATACAGGGTTTTTAGATTTGAAATAGTGAGAAGTTTCCATTAATTTATTTATTGAAACACTGTGCATATTCATATACCCAGGGAGTTATATATTGATAGAATGGAGAAGTTTTTATTTTTTACTGTATATCCATACAATTTTTATTTATTGACATACAGAGGCGTTTCATATATGAAAAATTGGAGGATTGAAATATAGATAACATGAACATGGTGTATTTATAAGTTTTTGAGTTTAACTATATTATTTATGAGATAAAAACAATTTGTAATGTAGAAGAACCAACTATATCTAAAAAGAATCAAAAGTATAAAGTTTCTACTTACTTAATGAGATCACCTTCAGATTGGCTTGTTTTTACTGGCATATTTGATAAGGCGACTAAGTCCTTGGGTACGGTAAGGTTTATATCGAATGTAGCTTTATGGGCTGGTTCGTCCCAACAAGGGAAACAACGACGAGCATCGGTAGCTTCGAACTGCGTAACAGCCGCGTACGTTTCTTTTCCTTGTTGATTTAGATATTTACTCCTAAAAATGCGAAAAAAAATTACTGCTGTTTGCACCGATCGCAGTTATCTTTTGGCTTTAGTAACTCATAACTAACTTTAACCATTGATTAAAAGTGAAGTGTTTCACGCCATTTATGGTTAAGGTAGTAGTTAGTAAATTATGTGTTAGATGTAAGTTGGTATCTTGACATTTAGGAATAATTTGAAAAATAGCTATTTTGTTGGTAATAGTAGTGTCAAATATGACAACTATTTGATATTTATATTGTCAAAAATTACCCAAACAAAAGGTTGGAGTTTTCAATAAGAGCGGATAGAGAAAAAGATCAACAAAATGAGAAAATAATGTGCATGAATTTAATAGGAAAGTACAAGCACATAATAGAATGCAAGGAAACAGGTGCGTCAAGCTGAAAGGATAAGGAACAGGCATGGACAAAGATTGAGAGGGGAGTTTAATGCTCAATCAGATAGCTACAGATCTATAGATGTTTTAAGACGATTTCACACAAATAAAATGAAAGAAATCTTTTTCTAAAAGTTGTTGCATCCATCCCTTCAAAGTGATTTTCCCTCTGATATCTTCTTGGAATCCCAAAGCTTAGTATTTGTCCAATATTTCCAGGTCATCTCCATCTTCTTGAAAATCCATTGAATGCATATTCTATTGAAACAGGAATTTATCTCGCAAATTCTCCAAGCACTTCAGTTGATTGTCATATTGACATAACTTTAATTAATAATCATATATCTTAAACTCTACCTTATCTGTGGATTAGATTTAACTATCAATTATAGCGTAAACTTAAGAATAAATTCTTTTTTCTCTTATTCTTTTGGGAATCAAACCACAATAATTTTTGAGATCTACCTTAACAAAAACGAAACCAAAAAATGAAGAACAATCTTCAAAAAAATTGCATATATCAGATATCTTGTGAATGCGACAAATTCTATTTAAGAGAAACATCTAGACCATTGAAAGTCCGAATAAGTGAACATAAAAAATACATCAAAGATAGGGAGTTCTTTAAGTCAGGTATTTGTAAACATGCTTGGGAAGAGGGGCATAAAATTCAATGGGATTCGACAAAAATAATATTGAAAGAGCCCAATAATAAAAGACGAAAGATCAAAGAAAGTGCTTTAATACAACTAAATGCAGATAAATGTGTAGCTAGTATTTCAGCCGAATGTAGTCAAATTTGGTTACCAATGTTAGAAAGAGAAATTTCCAATAATCAATTGCCTGCGTTATCAGGATAGCATCATAAGTTTTTATCCAGGTTTTTTTATGATTTATCATTGGAATAGTTGTTAATCGATACACACTTCAATACACAAAATCACCAAACTGAGTTATACATGTTTTGAAAACAAAAATGATCATATACAAAAAAGTAACAACAAACGTGTTTTATTAACAACATTTCCAAAATAAGCTAAAAAAGCGCTATCCCAATAAAAACCGTTCCTGGAACGTGCACTTCACTGGATTCCATTTCTAGTAGACCATTATATCGTTAGAATATCATAAAATAGAATATTTTATTTCACATTTTACCAGAGGTGTGATCTACTATGAATGGACCTTAATAAAATTTGACAACAAAGTTTTGTAGTCTTAAACTTCAAAATATTATTGATTGTCTAGTTGTTATATTTTTTCGTTGCGTCAGATAGGGACCAAAAATTATTTTATTAATTTTATTACTAGTTAATCTTGACAACGGTAGCCGGAACGCTACCGAAACGTCGAAATAAAAAATAAAAAACGTTATTGTGGTTTGATTCCCAAAAGAATAAGTGAAAAAAGAATAAGTAATGTCACAAGGAACTTACAGAAGATATTAAGAATAAATGTCATGGTGCAACTAACATTTCAATTTAATTGGTTATTAAAACTTAACCACAACTTTACTAAGACCGGTGCAAATGGCTGTTAGTTGGAGAAGAAAAATATAATATTTATTGACCTACCTATACAAGCCCTTCATTTTTTCGTTTATTTCCCCGGAAAATACGATTTCCAATGTATAAGAACCGGGCGAAATTAGAGATGGAAATTTTAAGTTTGCCGTTTCTTCTTCTGCACATAATGTAACTTGGCCGGGTTTTAAGGATTTGTCGTCTTTTAAAGCTATTTCTTTTATATTCAAGTCTAATGCATTAAGTACAATGGTATCAGTGGTGGAGACAACCTAGAAAAAAAAAGAGCTTGCAGACTTGGCAAATGGTGAAATAGGTATTTTATAGTTCATTGGGACTTTACTTAGTACATTCCTAAACACGTGTAGAACAAAATGAGGAGTCGAGTCAGTTTATTAGATAATTAGGAACCGAAGAAATTTAGAAAAACCAAAAAAAAATTGAAAATTCATATTTTTGTCATTTTTGAATCGTAATAGCTGACACTTAGTACAAAGGAAGTTCTTAATATGCAGTTTATATGTGCGAAGAACAGACGCCAGGCAACGCACAATTCGGAACGCTCATTAACCAGGACTTTGCAACTGTCATGCGTAACGTCATACGCGTCTAACCGACCCCAGCCTAGGTTTTTTTCGATGATAACAAATAAAACGAAATATACGCATCTGCAGAGAATAATTGCGTGCTATTTTCTAGGATTACATAGTTCATGCGTTAAAAAATAAATCCTAGACTTCATTTGAATATAATTAAATTTATATTATTACAAAACCTTATTATGTTGAGAAGCTTTAATTTCATTCAACTGGTGATAAGAGGATCGATTGTTTTATATGGTAAATACTGGAAATATTACTATCTCAATTCAAATAAATATTATTATCAGTTTATCATATATTTATTTCTAACAACACTCTTCTCATTACACGTATATGAGATGTATATTTATTCATGTTTCGGAATATCAAAATAAATTCCATTGCCAAGGACGATGTTGTAATAATACTAATAATTATTTAGTATGGTTACAAAAGTATCAACACTCACAATGGCAACACTGTCATCCTATACCCTGCGTACTGCTATCTCAATGTGAATTTCACTATAGTAATTTTCCAAAATGTTTGGTTGATCCTGTAAGTATAAGTGCTGCAGCAAGAGAATAGTATCAAGAAAAAGCTTTTGGCATGCCAGATTAATATCTTTGTACAAAAACATTTTGCGGAAAAAGAACAAATAGTTTTTAAAAATAGCAGCTTTTTATTTATTCATTTTTTACTTGGTTCAACTCCAGGAAGTTAAAATTACCATACTGTTGACGGTTTTTTCGAGTTCAATGAACATTTTTTGTACAAACCTTTCAGATAGTGCAAATGTTTATTACTTCATGCAGTATGCACACTCAAAAGTATCAATTCAATCTCAGTTTGAAGAACTTTTCTTTCAAATTCTATGTCTGCAGATTGATAGATGGTTTCCTGGAAAACATGCCATGTGTTTGAATAATTTAATTAAAACGTTAAAAAAAATAAGTTTCCTTGAACAATACCCATTTGTTTGATTAACATACAAGCAAGGTGCTTGAAGAAAGTGCATATACCTAGAGAATTGTTAATTATTATGTACCCTATTAATAAATACAACAACTGTGTCTCTTAAAACTATTAAAGGAGTGTTTTCTATTTACATAACATAATTTATTTATAATACACCTGATATTGTATATACAGTATGTATCTGAAACATTTTTGTTTCATCCTCAACCATAGGTATATAGCAAGAGTAATAACTTAAGTTTCTTTCTCTAATATTTACATATAAAATATATGAAATAAAAAGTTTGACAGGTCATAAATTAATATTAATTAACACTTGGATTTTTAGAATAATTTTGAGCTGTCCCAAAAATTCGATCTGAATTTTATGTTCATATAGTGTGCAGATTTGTATTTTTTGTGATTAAGGAAGACAAAACATTATATTCAAAGTATTGGCCAACTTATCACCTACACTGCTCATACAGCTTAATTTTTATTTCCTTAATCATATAAAAAAGGTGATTGGTGTAAAGTCAAATTTGTGCTTAAAGATTATTGATATGTAGATTTATCATTTCTTATTGGTACTTAACAAACTAATGAGAAACCCATCTTACATTTGTAACAAAGTTACTTTTTTATACTTTAACATCAAGAACTGTATAGTACCTAAACATTTTTTAATGCCTGAAGAAGTCATTTTGGGGGTATTTCAATCAGCTTGGAAAAGGTGTTGCTTTTCTTACTATTTCCTGAAAATATGTAGGTACTCATTTTGAATTTACACAGCTCACATAGTCTCATCACATCTCAATCAATCCAATTATTTATCAGTGATTTGCTTACATTATTTTTAATTAAGTTTTGGTATATAAGTTGCAATGCATTTTTAATTAATTTCAAATTAATGCAATGAAAGGTAATATGTTGTTAAAAAAAAGAATAGTTAATTGGATGATAATTGAAATGCATAATTGAGAGTATCTGGAATGATTAATATTAATGAGTAGTTTTCATATTGTGAAAATTTTGAAAATAAAAATAACCTAAATTAATTTGAAACAGCTGTTTATGTACATATTAGTGGGTATTGGTATTCCAATAAAAAATTTAAAGTAATATTTCAGAAATAAAAATCAGTGGTTGGATCAGTTATGAGCCTACATTGGGGCTGTATGAAATATTAGTTGTTCTGTTTTAATATAAAGAGAAATCTAAAATGTAATTGTTTTTTTATATACATTAGAGATTGTTGATACTGATTATTGCGTTTTTGTATTGGAAAGAACAAGTTTTAGTTTATATTTTATGTATTTATTGGGTAAGGACGGAGCAATATTGTCAGTGAAAATTTATAAATAATCATATACTACAACCTTGAGCATAATACATATAATTTTAGAAACTTAAAAACCGGCATTTGGTGAAAATTGGACCTACCTCAATTTCAATGGAAACACTTCCTTGGAATATTAGTGTTTTTAAATCAGGAACAAGCGATAGACGGTAGTGTTTAGGTTTAACATTTTGCGGCAATCTTTCAAATGGTTTTCCTTCGGTCATTTTTGACGATGTTCTCTGAACTGCGGTAAAATGTCTCGTACTATTACTACAACTAATCCACTCACTACAATGCTGACTTCGCCCCACTGACACAGCAACCGATTGCGGCAGGCGCAGGCGATCCGTGCGACGATTTTTGAAGGGGACAGGGCCAGGGACGTTTCTCCTTTGCTTTCCTAACGGTACTTTATAAGTACACCAATTTTTATTTCCTTTATTAGTTAGGAGTGTGTGCGATACTTTCAAAAATTTGCCTACAATCAATTCAGTCAATATTTTAGATGACATTAAAATTGAACAAGAAAGATGACTTGTAATTTAAAATAAAACATCGGAGTAGGTTAGGTTAGGTCTCAGGTTGAATGACAGAAGCACATTTGTTTACTTTTACTTTCTATTTTACGGAAATGGCTACCTATATGTAGGCAACCAGCATTCCAATGTATCTGATAAAATGTGGAAAATTAGCAGGGCTGAACTAGGCCAATATTTTCGAAATCCATCCAGAAGTCACTCTGTCATTGCCACTGACCCGAGTTATAAGCTTACAAATGCTTTCATTTGATATTCTTTCTCAATCCATTTTAATTGAAAATATCAGAAGTTTTTTAAGTATTGAGGTATTGTCTCCATCTAGGTAAATAATCAAATACTATACACAAATAAATGAATTGGAAGAGAGGAAATTTCCAATTGACGTAGTTAGTTATATTCTCAAGCAAAAGATGGCAGAGCAATGATGTGAAAGATGAACAAACCTCCAATAACTTTGTGATAATATAATTGAATAATTAAAAACATAAAACTTAGTCAAAATCCAATAGTTATATGATTATAGCATTATTTTTGGCATAAGACGTATATAAAGTTTAATAACGAATAATTAAATTTAAATTGTCACATTTTCGTTACGTCTATGAAATTGTGACGTTGTAACATGAAGTAGGGAATGGAAGAATGAATGATCAGATGAAATGTATGAAATGTCAGTGTCATAGCATTAGTAGTGTCATTAGTAGTGTCACAAGTTGCGTTGATTGCAGATTATTGTATAAATATTATTGTTTTTAAATTTAGCGATGACTCGAATAGTTTAAATATTGTGCGGAACGGAATTAATGTGTTAAATTGGTGCTTTAAATATGAGTATTTTTTATATAATTAATCGGTGTTTAAATCGTTCGTACAGTTGAATTCACTGCTAGAAAATGGACCATCCCTAAATTATTTTCTTTAGCTTTAGTAGTAATGACTGATTTACTACTGCCTCGCGGAGATACATTTCCTCGTTCTTTTCTGGACACATATCGTGCTACAAAAAATGAGCAACTCTATAATGAGTTAACGTCTAGTAAAAGTGATGAACTAGTTCTTCAGAATTCCATGATTATTCCGGTATCAGAAGAACTTCACCACGGTCGTTCTGAAAATCTCCTAGATGCTGGTTCAGGTTCAACACAAGCAACAGAATTCTTAGATAAGGAAATAGTTCCTATACCCAAAGCTCATAAAAGAATTCCTGTATATGATAGAGTCGATCCTGAAGACAGCATAAGGGATATTGTTACTGAAAATGATTTTTACAGGTCGGTTTTTAAATTAAATTTCTTTTATCTTATAGATATTGCCATATCGGAAACATATAGAAGTACAAAGATTGTTTTTCAACAAGTAGTAGTTACTATACACATTTCTTCCACCCAGAAAAATTTTTACAATTTGTCAGATAGCTATTAAGTACTTAATCTTCATATATTATTTGTAGATACCAAACAAAATAATTTCTCACAAATTAGGTATACCACCAAGTATACCACTATACAAAAGTGTAGATAAAATATTTATAAAGTGTTAATTTTAAACATTCCCATCTATTTTAAACATTGCTCTTAAGCTACTGAATATTTTTCAATGAAATTTTATTATGATATGATAGATTAGTAATAAAACTTGGATAAAGACACTATTTTGGCTTGCTTTTTATAGGTTTTTGAAGAGGGTCAGCCACAACTTTTTTGTAGCATTAAGTAATTGGAAATGGAATCCTATTAAAACACAACATTTGTTTTGAAACTTTTTTGTCTCTTAGTTATTTGTTTTTAATATGTTTTGTTAAGATGATACAACTATTTATTGGAAAAATAGCAAATAATCTAAATTAAACTGTAAATTCTACATTTGCACAAACATTTCATTCGCCACTACATACTACCTATTCCTTAAAAAAATAGCTGATTGTGACCTTTTATTATGTTTTTGAATCTTTACAAATCGATATAAGAAATTGAAACTCAAATATATTCATTGTTATGAATAACACTTGAAAAAGGCACAAAGTAGACTGTGAGAAGGTGTGTCATATCCGGACGTTTTGAATTTCCTGCTGCTCTTTATTTTGTGCATCATTGTAAGCTTTAATGGGCACAACAAAAGTTAATACATGTGTACAAATATAATTTGTTTCTGTTTAAAATATATTTATGTGGGAACAATAAACTTTAAGTATGTATACAAGGTAAAATGCAATTGCAAAATTCACAACATCTACTAGTATTGTTTAGAGGTGAAAGTATTATGTTGAAAAATTGTTTTTATAAATAAATTGGCTTGCCAAAAATGCTTTTAAAAAGAAACATTATTTTTGTACATAAGTATAAACACATGTTATTGTCTGATTCTATCAACAACCAAATAGTTTAAACAAAATTCAGTTCTCTTTTTTTCTTTTTTAGATTTGTTTTATTCAAAAAACATTATGACAAATATTTACACCTGTCTCAAAAATACGAAGAGGCTAGAAATATTGCTTATTATTTGGAGGAAAAATATCACGAGGTCAAGGTAAGTATTAAAATAGATGTTACTTGTTTGTTATTCAATGTGTGGGAAATAACTCTGGTGTTTTTTAACTGTACCTGAAAAATTTGGCATTTTAATTAGTGTAATTTACTTAACATATCAAGGGGGATTTTCACATTTCATATCAGTAACGACTCGTTAATAGTACTTAAATGAACCATGTTTACAGAATTAATGTGGCTATTGATTTTTGTTCTAAAACAGTCAGGGTTGGCTCCGAAATTTTTATTTTCTGTTATAGATGGAAAGGGATGATTTAATCAAACAGAGAGATCAGCTTACGAAACGTCTTGAATCTAACGAATCCTTATTAAGAGAAAAGGAAGATGAAGTATTTTTGCAGTTTGAGAGAGTTGTTTATTTGGAAGAACAGTGTGATAAGGTGAGTAACCATTTAAAATGTATTTCAGTTGATGGGTTTTCTTCATGGACCATTAAATGCATTCTTATAATAAGAATTTCAAGCTCTCTGTTAATTACGGTAATTTATATTTAATGTTCAATCTACCGTTAATTTGGTGTTGACGCGAGATTTAAATTTATGTGCGTCAAGTTTGACAATTCAACCTTAATATGTTAACCAAGTAGAAAAATAGTAAATATACAGTATAATATCTGTTGTTGACAGAGGTAGTTATGCAATATATTACACTTATTTTTGCTATTTAAAATGTTTGTCAAGTTCCCCATTGCTAGGCAACAGTTTCTCAATAAACAACAAAATCTTTCAATGAACTTTTAATTTAATTCATTTAAAATGTCATAAGATTAAGATTATAATCGAAACCGTACATTTTTAATTATCAAATTAATCACCAGAATCTAAATTTTCTAAAAAATTCCTCATTATTACACAATTCCGTTTATTAATGATACTTTAAGACTAAAAATTTAAATTCATCGATTTTTTAATTTATTTAAATTAATAATATACCACAAAATAATATAGTTTATGCCTTTCACTTTACGAAATTCCTCTTAAATACCAAACGAGTCCAATGATGTTTTGTCTTACGAGACAACGAATCTATCAAATCGAAACGGAAAATTATTGATAGCTGGAAGGCATGTAGTTTTTTTAGTACATGAGAAATCCAATAGGTAGTAATTATATTTTTTAATTTGTTAAAGCTTATTTATCCGTCTTGCATAGATGTCGTCATTATTGCCTGATGTTTGACGTACAAAACAGTGGCTTTTAACGATAGCATTTTTATATAAGGGATTTATTTATTTTTTGTAAAAGTTTCCATTTACCATAAGCATACGATATATTTAGTAAAGGGGGCTGATTATTTATGTTTTTTTTATTATTGGAAAATTACTTCCAATATGTTGGCAACTGAGTTTTTTTTAAATTTTTCACGTGATCTTCGTTCAAGCAACGATTTCTTTACCAGCTCGGTTAAAGCTATCGACTTCTACACTGTTAAAAATTAACAAAACATTAAATTTTACAAAAAATGTAGGTTCTTTACGTATCATAGACATGTGTTGAACCTTTTTCTGACGACTCTAATAACCAAACATTCTGTATCATCGGATGCTGAAGCCTCCACCATCTACACTGTGAAAAAAATAACTAAACATTAAATTTTACAAAAAATGTTGTAGACTCTTTACGAATCGAAGAAATTTGTTGAAACTTTTTCTGGCTAGGTA
>CAJUYG010001094.1:73347-85632 GCA_910591675.1 Galerucella calmariensis
ACACATCATAGAATTTTGTTTAAACTCTGATAGCCAAAACATTCATTCAGGATCATCGTCTGCTAAATCCTCATAAAACTCAGCTTATACCAACTGTGTAAAAATATTACATAATATATGCACGACCTTGGGTATAATGATTAAATATAGTTTATATGGTGCGATAATATCCTGTAATATTTTTCATTCCACCAACAAAATATCTATTCTGACATCAGGGTGGTGAAGCACAATATATACACACGTAATACGGTTGCTTTAAAAAAAAATGTGTATAGAGAAGAAAATTATTTTATACTTTTCAAGGACATCAAGTCTAATTCTATTTTCTACTATGAGTCTCGAAAAGGACGAAGTTTACCTGATTTGCATAATGTTTTCATCGCAATAATTAACATTATTAAACAACATAAATAAAGGTGAATCAACATGATGTCACTGCTCCTATGTGATCGTAATAACTTTGTAGATCATCTACCCTAAATGATTAGTTAAGTGAGTCAAAATTTAAAAATAATCCGACGGCTTCAAATCTGGAAAACGAAGAGGACTTGTTAGTTTTATTTTTATTTTTTTTCTAGATTCGCGCGGAAAAAGAAAAATGCGAAGAACAAACGGAATTCATCGTAAAGGAGAGAGATAAAGCTCTGAGGCTGGTAAGTTTATTTATATTCTATATACTTATGACCAGAAGATCAACTCCCTCCTTACCTCTTTTGATAGGGAAGTCATATCAGAAGCATGTGACGTCACGCTATTGTAAACATTATATAACATTTTGTATATCGTTTGTATTTGCTGGTTTTATATTGTTTATATCACATTTCCTCGTTATACAATATGTCCCCCTAAGTTGAAATCATATGGAAAACTATTTTGTCCCCGACCACCTATTAATAAGTCGATATTTTACCTCCTAACAAAAGGTATATGGTACCCATATATCTACTAGAGTGAATTATGGTCCATTATACACTGGAGTGTATTATGGTTCATAATTCACGCCATGACAATGCAACACTCAAAACACTCCGTTACATAGGTGACTAGAGATGAAATAAACTATTACATCTGTGTATTTTGTTCAGGAAATTTGTTTCTAAAATATATCGTATCGATAAAATATCGAAATTTTTAGTATTGAAACTTTTCATAACGATATTTTCTAATATTAAGTATTTCAAAACAATATATTTATAACGGTACGTTGTATTGATACTTTACACAGTATCGCCCATCTTTATATAATATGTCAAATTATTTAATTTTGACGTTAGTAATACCAAATTGTTACGAACTTGTTACGAACCTGCTATATTACTGCAACGATGTGGAAATGAACGTTGTTCTACACCAACTGAAATAAAGAAGCGGCGAAATTAACGACTATAGGACTGCTGCCAGAAAAATCGAAAGATATATGTCTACATATTATAATTTTATGAACTGAAGGCTAGTTGACTTTTATTTAATAAAGAAATCAAGGGTCGTGGACAAAATACAGTATTCTACTCGCAATTCATGACCAATATTCACTCGGGTGACTTGCGGAAACGTCACCCAGCGTGAATAATGGCTATCATAAATTGCTCGTTCAATAATATACTATTATTAGTAACTTTAGGAGAAAAATTTATTCTTCATAAAAAGATCTGCATTATCTAAAACCTAGAATACAGTCATCAAATATCAAATTTTTTAGTCGTGTACGAAGTTTGTCAAAAAATATTAGTTTCACTCAAGAGTAAAGTATATCTTTAAATTTGACAATATTGAAAAATGTTACTAAAAAAAGTTGGATATGTCGAAGCATTAGTATAAGTAAAAATTATATTTTTCTCCAAATGACATTAAAAGCGGCCTTTTAATGACACTTGGCAGGCAGAAAAAGTCCACTTTTACTGCCTAGGCAGAAAAAGTCCACTTTTACTGCCTAGGCAGAAAAAGTTCGTTGCTAGGCAACCTTCTAAGTAATAATTTAAATCAAACTGGTTATTAAAATTGACAATGACATTAAGAAAACTCAAAATGATGCTGATGATAATAAACTGGTTTTATTGCGTGGAATTGGAACAAATTTGAAGAAAAAATTATATGTTTCACACGGCAGAAAAGCACATTTAATGCCTTGGCTGGTTTTAATTCTGATCAACTTTTTTTAGTAACATTTTTCGATATTGTCAAATTAAAAAGTACTTTACTCTTGAGTGAACTAATATTTTTTGACAAACTTCATACACGACTAAAAAATTTGATATTTGATTACTGTATTCTAGGTTTTAGATAATGCAGAACTTTTTATGAAGAATAAATTTTCTTCCTAAAAATAATAATTAAATAATAATTAAAAAAAGTTTTCCATATGATTCCACCTTAGGGAGACATATTGTATATTCATTTTGCATATAGAACCTAAATCTTTCAAATGAAATCTTTTAGAAGCCCTAGAGATAAATAAAAACAAATATTCAGATAATCATCTTAACGACCAACTTGATATTAACAATTCTCCCTTATTAAACCTTTTTACCTAGAAAGGTTCCTGTAGGATGGTTGTGAATGAGTTTCCAGGTAAACTGGTTGAATACTTTAGTCAATCCCATATTTAGACAAATTCATTTCATTTCCTTGTAAATAGATTATAATTTTATTGTTAAATATCCCTCATTATACCTCCATTCGTTTGAAAAAGCTACTGTGTTAGCGAAACTCGTCACAACTTTAAGGTTAAATATAATGTAGATTTAACAAAATAAAATTGTTTGATTTCATAATTATATTTTTGTATTATCAAAATGCAAATAGTTAAAAGCAACCTGTTAATGCTGGGTGTATTGCCAGCTGCTTTTGTTACTAGAACGTTAACAAACACAGCTTTCAAGTGTTTGAAGTGTTTGCGAAAGCGTGACGGCATTGATAGACGTCATTAGTGGCAATTTGTTAATTACGTAAGGGTACCGAGAAGGGTCAAAATCTTTCTTGGATGTAATTTAATCGTTATTTTATGATGCAGCTTCAAGAACAAGCAAAAGAATCGGAATACAATAGAAGAAAATTAGAAAGGGCCAGACAAGAAGTCGTCACGCATATGACTAGGATAAAAAATGAGAAAGATTCGTTGGAAAGAGAGGTAGGTTTTTTTAATTTGTGCGTTTTCACCAGTTTAAGTTTTTTTTGGTCATTTTACTTCTAGTTTTACTAAAACTCTGATCTAGCACCGAGTTATGGAACATACTGTAACCCTTGAAAGACTAAAACTGTTTACAATTTTTATAATCAACTTTTTTTGGTATCTCTCATGACAGACCTACTAAGCTTCATCACACTAATAAATCATCCCAATTATCCCAAATAATTAATGCTAGATCTTCCCCTTCATTAGTACACATTTTTCACCTTCATCACAATTTTTTAATGATCCCTCACCTTAAGGTCTCAAATGCACCAATAGTTATAAATATTATTTATATTCTCCGCTTACTGGATCCATATATTTCCCCCCCTTTTTTTTTCAAAATTTAATCCTTGTGTTCCACCATGTAATAGCATTGAAAAAATATATAAAAATTATCTTTTTTTTTTATCTAATGGTGCTCCAACTATGAAATAAAAGCCCATCTTGTATGGTAATATAATCCCATTAATGTAATTTTATTTCTATAATTATACAGAATGATCAGTTAAAGGAAGCGTTGAAAGCCGAACGCAAAGGCATGGGAAAATATTTAATTCAAGGAAGGCAATTGAACGATGATCTATATTGTATGGAAAAACAGGTATGTGTCGACACATTGTTATTATTTTAAAACTCACGAGCATACACTTTGAATATTCTTACTGTTACAGTGATATGACGAGAATAGTAAAATCGGTTTTGTGCGTGTTGCTATTTTTTTAACTATACGTGGCTCGGTGAAATTAAAAATTTCTAATTTTAATAAATAGTTGAAAATAACCTTTTTTGTTTCACTATAAGTAATATAATTTAAAAATATATTAAAATAAGGTAGGGGAGGGTCTGGAACGGTGGCCACCTTTTTTCAAAAAAAATCAATAAAAACCAAAATAAATTTTTTTTATAGAATTTGATTTCGCTAAACAGCAATTACTATATTTATCTCTATAGCATTCCATTCTGTAGATGAAAAAAGTTATTTTTCCGCAAATCGCTAGGAAATTTTGACATTCCTGTCAAAATTTCTTGAAGAAAAAGTCAGGACTTCCTTACTGTAAGGAAATGTCATTTCCTTACTGTAAGGAAATGATATTTCCGTACAGTTGTTAGTGTTCTACATAAATGATTGAAAACACATTGCTTATAAGGAATTAATTTATATTTTGAAAACATCAAGTCATTGCTGAATACATTTTCAAGATCAATTTGTTATATTTACAGTAATTTGACAGTTGGTACAATTATTGAACATTGGAGGAACACTCTTAGAACTATGAGAAACATTTTGGACAACATGCAGGGTGGTAGGGTCATTTTGTTGAATATTTTGTACTGTGAAAATTTTATTTGCCACCTCAACCTTATTGTTAAGCGATTCTTCGATATATCCTTCAGCAACGTTTGATGACTTCCATCCGCCATGCCTCTTTAAACTAGTTATGTCGGCACCAGAGTCAACCAATATTGTTGCAGAAGACCGACGAAAGCAGTGACCAGTATATTCTGTCGGATTTACCAAGTTCAAATAAGTAGCAACTATTTTGGGCATTTTTCTAAATTGATGAATTCCTACCTCTTGTCTACAACCCTTTCCGCTTTGATATTTAAAGAAAAATCGGTCACTGTTCATATTTTCTGGTTTTAACGAAACATACTTTCGATAAACATTCAAGTAGATCTGATTAATTACAAATGATCTTGGTTTGTTGGTTTTCGAATCAGGTATGCTGATTAAAAGCTTAGATTCTAAGTCTTCTATATCGTGTACAGTCATTCGGACTAACTCATCCATTCTACAGGCCCCAGAAATACCAAATATTACAGCCACCTAAAAAATAAAGCTATAATCTAAATAGAAATTAAAACCTTGTAAATTACCTTAATCATTAAATTCTCTTTATCTGGAGCTTCCTGGATAAATTTTTCAATTTCTTCCTTCGTTAAAATCTTAGATTTCTTTGCCCTATAACCTTGAGCTTGCCGTTTCAATAAAGAACGAAGTTTTGAGTATGTAGATATATCTACATTGTGTTTAAGTGCAAGGGTTGACTTCAGCATTGAATAATTGGCCCATAATGTTGAAGATTTCATCTTTAAACAAAGGTCTAGGAAGTATGCCATTACAACATTTTCTGAGAAAGAACTCGTATTTTTACTCATGCGATAATCCATAAAACGTCTGTATGCATTTTCGTACTTTTCTCTTGATTTATTTGGCAATAATTCTAATGAAGCAGTCCCAGGAATGGAAATTTCATCATCACTTATCATTTTACTTTCGAGAACACCAGCAATTAAATTTATAAGCGTCAAGTTTGACAATTCAACCTCAATACGTTACCATAGTAACCCAAGTAATTTTATTAGGAATTTCAAAGCACCATTTATTTGGGAATAAAATTATCGCGTTTTTTTTTTAAATCAATCAATATCTGTCGAACTTTAAACGATTTGCGGAAAAATAGTATGTTTACCTCGTAGGAAAAGCCACATTCCTGGACTCTGTGTTGCTAAGTCTCGGCTTGCGCCTCGACTTAGCAATCTTCACGGTCGTCCAGGAATGTTAAGCTTTTCCTACCCGGTAAACAATGTACTATTTATCAAAAAAGTTGTAGCTGCAAGAATGTGTTGCAAATTGCCCACTGTACATGCAATGATGGTACAGTGGCCACCACAGTATGGTACTGATGTGGCCACTACTGTTTAGGAATTGGGAAAAGAAATTGAAAATAGACTAGAATTGCTAGAATAATGGTTTATTTAAAAATAAAAAAATAATTTCTATTACAAAAATACAACTTAGATACCTATACAGAAAGCAAATTAAACTTATTAACTTCTAATGGCCAAGAGTAAACAGACATCATATATAGCTGAATTGATTGAAAAAGAAAATAAATTTGCTGTACAATATCACTAACTGGAACTATGGCTAAATCGGGAACATCGGGATACGTGAAGTAGCACCCAGTTTTTCCAATCTTGACATCTGTGACTTTTCGGCGAGGCATTTTCCAAAATAATATCTGGGGAATAAATTGGATCTACATTTACATTATTGTACTAAATAATAATTTTTTAGGCCACCCCTTATTCAAAAAATGAAGTAGTGACCACTGTACCTACATTTAACATGGCCACTGTACCAACAAGCACATGTTTTTAAAGAGTGAAGAAAAAAACAAAAACTAGTTTATGCAATCAAAAGCTAATTATATAAATCTATACTTACATGTATTAGGTATAAGCTATCAACACAGTTCACTTGGACGAGCATTTATTTTATCACTAAAAATAAATTCACTTACTTGCTGTATTTTACTTCACATACACAATTTGAGGTTAAGCTGTTTTTAAACAGGAAATCTTAAAATTCAGGCAGATAACTTTGCAGGCATTGTAAGTGCATCATTGACACACTCTGTACTAGATGGCAACACCTAATCTTTCCAAATGAGAAATTCGCGAGATAGTTGCCACTGTTCCTGCATGGCCACTATTGCAGACCCTCCCCTACAGAAATAGAAGAAGTGTTCTAAATATTTCTAAGTACCTATACTTGCAAAACAATGGAAAACTAAGCATATTCTTGTTTTGTTTTTAACTCCTTTTTTTTCAGTTGATGGCTCAATTTCCTTTAACAAAAAATTTTTCCTTTCCTTTATATTGAACCCTTTGTACTGTGATTAATTTCCAATTCTTTCTTTCTTGATAGCTCCATTTTCCACAAAAAATCTCTTATACAACTTTACTTCATCTTTTTCCTTTTTTGTTCATATCTGTGTCATATATGGGTCAATTTATCCTTTTTTAACAATCTCCTTTCAGTTGGTAATTCCATTTCTATCAAAACTCCATTTTCCTCCAAAATATTTTTCTCCCAACTTTTCTTTTTCTCTTTATTGGTATTTTACAGTCTCTTCCTCCTTCATCTTGTACATATTGGCAATTTTTTTAGTTTTCATCAATTTCCTTACATCTGATAATCCAATTAAAACTGAAAATCTATTCTTGCAATCTTTCTTCATCTCTTTTTCTCATACCTTGGAAAATCTCTCCTTTTAACAGCTTTCTTCCATTTGATAACTCATTTTTCTTCCATCTGGTGATTCCATTTTTAATCAACATATTTTCTTATATTTTTCCTTCTTCTCTCCTTTCTTTTTCTAAAGCAGTGGTCATATGGTTACTCCATTTTCTTCTAAACATCTTCCCTGTCTTTCCAATTTCTTTTGATTTTCACAAGATGTTGCTGGGATCCAAATCAAACTATTGTTATTCATTCGGGATTCCTTTAGTCTATTTTCAAATACGGCTTCACCTTTGTTTATTCCTTTTGGAATCCTTCAAATTGTTGTTACCATTTTTTATAGTTGTTTGCTAAAAACGTCTAAAAGAAGGGTTTCTATACTCCATACCTAATACCCATTGATTTTATAAATTTATTTTCCATGTAAATAATAAGTGGAGTCTTTTAAAAATGAATTTTTCCATCGCAGTTACTTTTATCCTACCTATATTTTCTGTATATTTAAAAATAACAACTTCAACATTTCCATTTTTCATCCAACACTTAATAAATCCGTAACATCTCGAATATAATTTGACCCGACCTTGTAGATGTGTCGTAAACATCGAGAAAGAAAGAAAGAATTTTGAAATTATCGTACGTAATGCTTACATCGATATTAAAATGGTATAAGGTGACAACAATTCAGGTTATCGAGTTGCTGTTTTGGTTTTTTAATTGTGTTCAGCTTTCACGATGTGACACTTTTTTTGACAATTAATTCGCAATAGATAAAACCGGAAACAAATAAAGAACTACAACACATGTCGTTGGATTAATTTCTTCTTAGATTTTTTTATTGTCAAACCTGTTTAGAGGGTGAACCGATATGGTTATGCAGGTCAGGTACTTCTCTCTAATGATCGTGTTTTTGTTGTTAATAAGGCAAAAAGTCTCATTAGAAAAACGCGTTGGAACGCTGTAAAATATTCTTGAACCTATCTTGCTACGATCTCAAATTACTAACCTGAAAGTGTTAATATGGGCTAATGGAAAATATAAAAGTCACATATCTACCGGAAAGGGAATATTTTCAGTTTCATTACTGTTAAATATCGTTGCCAAGTCAGAAAAAGAAAAAATCATATTGGAAATTGCGAAAAATATTTCCCTATTTACTACTTTATTATGCTTCTAATGATAAATTGATTATTTATTTCAGGTTGAAGATTTAAAATTAATGGAACATTCTAATAGTGCTCTGGCATCTCAATTTCAAAAGGCTGTTCAACACCTTGCAACTTGTAGACTGAAAAAGTGCTCAGTGTGTGCTTACACTAAATCCACGTATCGAAAAATTTCACCCGAGAATCGAAAGTACGAGTAAGTTCTATCAAACACTAGCTATCGAATCTATAACATACTCGTTCCACCTGAGTTATGATTTCTTGTGATTTGTTTTAGTCGTAAACTGTTCGGATGCCTTCAAACACCGTTCCTCGAAATGCGCAACATGATCAAACCTCCACCCTCGCCTATTCATTCGGAAGGCGAGAGTCTTTCCGAATGGTTCTGTCACGTAGACGGCGTCGACGGTCCCAGCCAAAGCGATTGCTCATCACTGACAGTTCCATTCGCCGAGCTGTCGATTTCTTATATGGACGACGTTTCGGATACGTCCAGTTACGCTAGGGACGAAGATAAAGACGATCAAGATAGACTGAGCCGAGCTAACTGCGGTAGTTTTAGAAGTAAGTGGACTCTTGTTACTAGTTTAATTTAACAACAAAACTTTCTTTAACAAGTCATTTAGCGTCTTACTTCCCTATTATTGTAGGTACTGCCCCTTACTTCCCTTTTTTTATAGGTACTACCCTTTACTTCCCTTTTATTGTAGGTACCATCCCTTTCTTCCCTTCCTATCGCTCCACCTCTAACTTCAATTTTTTAATTGTGCCACCAGCTGCTTTTTTCTATATCCCGCCATCTCTTGGTTTTTTGTGTCTGGCACCACTTGCTTTCTTTTACTTACTTTACTGGAACACTTTTGTACCCTTGTTAATTGCGACACCTCTCATTTACCCTTCTTTATCTTGCTTACTTGGTTTTTTCTCTCGCTAACTTTTACCTACTCTCCATTTTACCATCTCTCACTTTTTACTATCTCACCACTTCTTATTTCCCTTTATAATTGCTCAACTTTTTCCCTCCCTTTATAATTGCCTCGCTTTTAACTTCCCTTACTACGCTCCTGCTTATTACCCCACCCTTTACGTTCCTTTTATTGCTGTACTTTGGCAAGTTTATCCTAAGCCGTGACAGGAATGCAGTCGAAAACATTCGATATTGCCACGTTTAACTAAGAAAAAGATAAAGTGCTAAGTATGTAGTGATAATAATTAGAAAAGGGACTTTTTATTATTAACAATATGATTAAACGTTAATTATGTGCTTGTTTCCTTGGATTTTTTCTTTTAACAATATTTTTCCAATTTATGACTATTAAAAGATTAGCACTTTTCCAAATTTGTTATGGGCTTCTTCAAGCTCTGGCAGCGTTGTACGAAAACCATAATCACCACACCCTCCGAATTACATAATTGGTGATTTTTATCGAAAGCTGACTTCTTATTGGCAAGCGCGTGCGTGTTTTCTTCCCTCACATTTATTCAGTGGCGTTGGTATTGTCAGTGACCTTTGTATTTTCAATTTTACGTGGTAAAATAGGTACCGTACGACATTTGTATGCTTATGACAGATATGCGCCATGTTTCCTTGCCTCTTACCGATGCCCAGTAGCTTCAGATAAACTAGCCAAACTATACATCTTTTCCTTTCTTATTCAGCCCCCCTCTTACTATCCCCATCCATTGCGCTATCACTTTCTTTCCTTCTTACTTCGCCATTTCCTACTTCCTTTTTTGCATCTTCCTCCACTTCCTTTTTCATTTCGCCATCTCTTACTTCCTTTTTTGCACCTTACTCCACTTTCTATTTCATTACGCCACCTCTTACTTCTCTTTTTTTAAATCAAATATCACACATTTATTGCGCCTCCCCTTACTTCTCTTCTATTGCACCTCCCCTTACTTATCTTTTATTGCACCATTCCTTGCTTCCCTTTTATTGCTCCATTTACTAACTTACATCCCTTTTATTGTTCCACTTCTTACTTACCATTTTAATTTGCCCGCCTTACTTCCTTTTTATTAGTCTAAGTACAAACAGCAAAGCATATATGAATAAATATTGTTTATTTCCGTAGGATTCGGCAGCGATTCAGGTTTTTCATCGGACATATGTGCAGACTATAAAAGTAACACCACAACACCGAAAGAGAACAAGTTTTGTCCTCACGCAACTTTGGACGAGTCCGACTGTGCCAAGCTCACAAGGACAAAATGGACGGCGTCTTTTCGAAAATTAATTCGGCGTATAAAAAAATAAATTTCTTTTTCGAAAAAAAAGCATTCAGAATCTTTTTGGAAAATTGTACGGCGTGGAATCTGAATATTTTTTTTATCTTAGTAGGATGGTACAAAACAGTATTGTTATATATCAATAAATATTCAATTTTATTCATTAATAATTCTAATTTGTAAATATTTTCATTTGGGCAACTCGAAAACGGTGTTCCACAAAAAAAAGAAAAATGAAATTGTATCAATTTCAGTATTTTATATCCGCATTTTTTTTTCAATTTTAGGAAGTATAAGTTTAATGTAGATACATTTTTCTATAAATTGGCACTGCCCAACTTTTGTCCAAAAGCTCTGCATTGTGTGCTTTATCATGTCCTGGGCTATACTTATTGGTCTGTACACTGGAAATCTCAGTTGAATCCTTTTTTTTATCCTGTCTTTAGTTTATTTCCACAGTACATTTTAGTTTTTTGATCTCAACCAAATATTTGTTAACCTTTTTGAAAACCATTCTTCATCCTGTTTTAGATTATTTCAATCTATTTTCTTTTATCCTGTCTCATTTATTTATATTTTTTTGGTAAACTTCTTTTTGGTTACTCGAACTTTCTGTTGCATAAATTATTCGGTTTTTATTTCATCAAAAAAACTTATCCTTTTGGAGTTCTTTTCTTTATTCTGATTTTGGTTGCTAGATATATTTATTTTATCCAAATCCTTGATATTAATTTTGAATCCTTCCTCCACCTGACCTCGATATTGATATTGTTGGGTGTTTTTAGGCGACTTTATATCATTTGATTTAATATTAATTTGTAATTTTTAAAATACAAATAAATATTTGTAATTTTCCTTTTGAATTTTGTTTTGTAAATAATGAATATCTAAGTCACACTGACGATTTGTAGATGAAGAATTGAACATTTTTCCCATTTTTAAAAAGTAAATGAAGTTTTACTAGAAATTTAGTAAATTAAAAAAAAAACAGAAAATTAATTCGGTTGTATAGGTATTTCTAAAAATGTTACAGTCTTAAAATTAATTTATAGAGCATTTAATGATAAATAAATGATAATATATAAGCGACTGTTGAACTGTATTAAAATTTAAATGAATTCAATAGCTACACAGTACTTAAAAAAAAGGCAAATGTACTAGAACGTAGTATTTGTAGAATGTAATATTTTATGGCAGAATGACGGTGGTTAAACAATTTATGAAAGTGAAGTTTAAAATTTTTAAAAATTGCTCACTGGCAAGAAGGTATCAGAATAGTAAGTGAAGAGACATAAATTTAAGATAAAAAAGCTTTCTTATTTGTGTTATTGATTCAAAAACACGTTGAGTGCCACCGTGGAAGCGGAAAATTGTGTATATCTGGCCAAATCCATTTTTCACGAGTAGGGCCTCAAATATGTATTTTATCGCATCAAAATGCAATGAAGATCTGTAAAAACTAGATGTTGACATTTTATGACGTTATTCTCAGTGTGTATCTACATTGGATACGCACTGCCACAATATCTATTTTTGAATATTACAGCCGCATGTGTCCCACCTGGATACACGAATTGGCTTTGGTAAATGCATATACAGTGCTTTTCAGATAAAAGTATCCACCTTTAATAACTTTTGTAATACTGGTATTTAGAAAAAATCCAAAAACACGTCAATTTATG
>CAJUYG010001095.1:0-28754 GCA_910591675.1 Galerucella calmariensis
AAGATACTCAATAATTTTCGCCTTTTGCCCTAATATAATAATAAATATTTAAAATAAGAATTAATTTCCCTTGTTTTTATTTCAACAAAACGTTCGAACATTTCATTATTATATAAATATAAATATGAAGGTTATTGTTAAGTTCGAGCGTGGTGCAAGACAACAACAATTATAATAATGTTTATCTGTTTTGCTCGAGCTTGACCGGTTATATAAACATGCTTTCAGTATTGATCAAGAGAAGAAGTCGATACAGAATACTTGAAAAAGACTATTCTAAATAGTTGAATAGTCACCTACTAGTAATTAAATAACGTATAAGCACAGAAGGAAAGAAGTGAGGTTTCATTACGGGAGTACGATGATAGTACCTAAAGGGGAACTGAAGTACTTGGGTATATGGCTAGAGTCAGGGGTGCGATTTTCGAAACCATTGGGGAGTAAATCGTATACGAAAAATGGCCATTTTCGTATGAAATTTAAATAACCTAATTTTCGACATGCTCAAACGGTAATCGTATACGAACACTTTTGTTTGGCTTGTTTCGAGTGAGTTCATTCCATTCGAATAAATGTTTTCCTGTACGAAAAGTGTAAATTTACATAACCTAGATTGAACATATTTGTGTTTGGTATGTCATTAATTTGAATAATAAATGATATAAGGAGCAATTCTATAAGCAAATGTTAAATTTTTACGCACAATTAAAAATAAGACAATCTGCTAACCCATTTTTGCAAGTCTGTATGCATATTAAGCTTTAAAGTATCAACGGAAAACTCTTTATTGGATACCATACATGTTGAAATTCGAATTATAATCTTGACTAGGTATAGATTAAAACATTTATAATAGCGGAAGCTTTGTCAAATATAACGGCGTCCCGTTAATTTTCAACTACTTCTTATAGAATTTACCCTATAATCAGTTATAATATGGCAGTTTTTGATGATTTAATTCATTTAAACTTCATTAACGCTATACAAGAAGCGGAAGAGTTAGCAGATAGACCTCCTAGGATCTTTAACTTTAACCCCATTTATTGAACCTTTCGAGGAATATTCAGAAATAATGTCACATTTTTTATTAAGAAAAAATGCTAAATAAATAATATCAAAAGCCAGTTTGGGTTCACTACACTTAATACAGTAGTTGGTATACAGTATGCGAAAACTCTTTCGAGTCCATTCAGTTTACACAAATACGACAAGGAAAATATGAGATAAACTGATGAAAGAGGGAGAAGAATAATTGTGGGCGTATCTAGTTCATCGAGAGCTGAATGGATGAACTAGATACGCCCACAATTATTCTTCTCTCTCTTTCAAGCAGTTTTTCTCATATTTTCCTTGTCGTACTTGTGTAAACTGAATGGACTCGAAAGAGTTTTCGCATACTGTATTCTTTGCATAGAACTATTAGAACTGCATAGATAAGGTATATTATTTGCTTCTCAAATGTCACAAGTGTCAAGACCATACGATTATGCGGTGTTGTCGGCTGCTAAATTCTTCGGGTACGAACGTTTACTCGAATGGTGTTGAAAAATACACATTTAGCACCGTATACGAAAAACTTCATGTGGAAATAACCGTACACGCATAATATTCGTGTGATCTCAAAAATCACACCCCAGGAATGAACTTTAGGAGGCACCTGGGTAAGACCATGAAATAAGCTAGAGAGAGGGTCACACCACTTGGAAGGGTGCTGCCAAATGTAGGAGGGCCACCGGAGTGCCAAAGAAGATTGTTATGGGAGGTGGTGAAATCAATCCTTCTTTATGGAGCAGCTTTATGGAAGGAGATGATTGAGATGAACAAATATAGGAGGGAGCTCATCAGGGTAAAAAGAGGAATGTTGCTGCGCGTGGTGTCGGGCTACCGAACGATATCGGACATACCACTTCAGGTGATTTCAGGAGTACCTCCTATAGATTTGCTGAATGAGACAAGGGTGAATGAACATAGGAGAGGAAGGGAACAAAGAAAACAAATAGAGGAGATGATTGAAAATGGATAATAAGGTGGGAAGAGGAAAAAGAGAAGGGAGAGTGGACAAGAGGCCTGATTAGAGATCTGAGGAGTTGGTTGCAATGTAAGCACAGGAAGTTGGATTACTTCATAAGTCAAGCTCTGACGGGACACGGGTCGTTCCGATCTGTATACCAAAAAAATAAGGAAAACAGAGGATGATGAGTGCATATATTGTGGGAAGAGGGATGATGCAGAGCACACCCTCTTTACATGCATACGATGGGATTTACCAAGGAAAAAGGTGGAGAAAAAAGTAGGATGGAAGCTGGGAAAAGATAATTTTATCAAGACAATGGTGGAGATGGAGGAAATTTGGCAAATAATATCGGGGTACGTGAGAGATGTGATGGGGAAAAAGAAGAAAGCATCAAGGAAAGACACGGTGAGAGAAAAACGAGGAGATATTTCCGTTTTTGATAGTATACCCCCAGGGGTGGTTCCAGAAACGGAAAGCGGGAAAAAGGGGTGGTTTTTAGTGCGGTCGGCTCTGGTCGGGGACAATGCTGCTTGGTAGCTCCACTCCTGAGGCGTCCGAGTGGGATTGGCACCCGATTGGGGAGAGTCCCAGACTCCCGTAGAAAGGCAGAACGAGTACCCGGGGCCAGTGAGCAGGTTTCCACCCATCATGTAGTGTAATGTATTTCATAAATAAATCAAATATATTCCAGTGCTAAAAGTAGTTGTTCCATTCCTCTTGAGATGATCCTCCAAGTGACCCGGCCCTTCCACACTTATAATCTACGGAAGTATTCATCGACAATACATCCATTACACCCTGTTTGAGATTAATTTACCTTAATACAAGCCTCTTCAGTTGACCTACTCGTATCTTGGTACAACATCACCAAATTCAATATATAAGCGTGGATATGTTCCATTTTATAAAGAATAGCAGGTGCTACGTGCGTTGTTTGACCGTGATCCGAGCCATTTCCAGTTATAAGTAATTGAGCAGGGCGCATGTTGGGCGATAATTTAACTCTGAAAATTAAAGCTCGATTAGCTTGGAAAAATTTTAATTAGCGCAAACATACTTTGCCAACGAAGCACTTAACCCGTGCGGGAAGGTTCGTTGTAATCTTTCCAAGGATTCTTTAACGGTTTCTTGCAAAAGAGGTTCCAATATTGGGAAAAGTTTCCTACCCAATCCCTGCGTGATTCGATGCGAAGCAGGTATTAGCAAAGATTTCGCTCTCATAAAATCGACTCTTTCTACCTAAAAAAAAATATTGAAAACACAAATTGCACCTTCTACTATCAAATTCTAACTTACTTTAACAGTTTCAGGCTGTAACAATAACCTAAATTCGGAACTGTAGACTTGAGGGTATGTTCTTCTGAAACTTTGTATAACTGCTTCGGAACACAATGCTCTCAAATCAGATCCGCAATACCCGACTGTATTTTCCGCTAAATACTCCAACAATTGTCGACTAGGTGGATGCTGCCAGGCGGATGTGTGTACGCTTAAAATCTCTTCTCTTTCCTAAAATAATTTTTTTTTACCACTAGACTCTAAATCTAGCTTTATAGACTTTTGTTGAGGTAGAATGGTTGTTCGTTATTATACCAGGAGGAGTGATTTGAATTTAAGTTGGCAATTCTGTAGACCTCTGATTGGTCAGATTCAGCCCAGTTTCACACAACACTTCTTAGCATTGGCATAAGCTGATAATTTCCATTTTTGATAGTTCTGACAGATAAATAAATAGATATTGGATGAAAAACCAAAAATATCCATGCTATCTTCAAAATTTCTCAAGCAGTTGGTAAAATACTTCAAATTTTTCTTAAAATAGTAGTAAAGTCGGTTTAAGGAATACTGAAGTAGAAGAACAATATACTGTGCAGAAAATATTGGTGGAATACCGGAACTTTTGAAAAATTGTGATGAGTGAATAAAAAATGTCGTTCAAAGAACAAACAAAAATAAGATCTGTGTTGTACAAAATTCTGTAAGCTTCAAAGAAACGTTCAGACTTTCTTGGAACAAATTAAATTTATCTGTGTCACCCTTTGGAGAGTCATATGTACCTAGGTACTATTTATTTGTTATACATATTTGGAGAGAAATCAAAGTCAAAGTTTATTGGAGGAACATAACGAGATCAGTATATTAATAGGCCATTGAAGATATAAAACAATAAAGAAAGGATGGGTTTGGTGGAAAATACATTATTGGTTTTTGAAGGCAAAAAGAAGGAAGAAAGTATCAAGTACTACTAAAATGGTTTATTACACCTCATCCGGCAACATAAAGATAACTGTTGAAAATGTATAAATTAATACTGCATATTGATACTACAGTTATCAGAACCAAACATGAGCCCCGGAAAATATACGAACTAAAATAAGATCATCGCAAACAGCCAATCAAGAGCCAATGTCCATTAGTAATTGTAAAATATAATCGAAATAATATGACCGAGTGATTTCATCAACATACATCATTTTATTCATTCTGTATCAGTGTTGTCAATGCTAGGATGAATATCTGATTTTTAGACAATTTCACTAATTTGGATCCAATAGTTTTTCGAATATTTTGTAGAAGGGATATATAAAATGGCTATTGTTCTTGGGGATTTTCCATATTGACTGGGGTCGAAGACTTTATTTAGATAACCAATGTGTCCTTTTGGAAATTTTGACAAATTCTGATAATTTGAATAGTAAGTTCGGGCAATTTTCATTTTTGCATCGGCAACCTGGACTATAACCAGTTCATATTTTGTTGCTTTCCATAGAAACTTGACCCTTCTTTTTCATGACATTAATACAGTCATGTAATTTGGAAATATAGACATTTAGGGCAAACGGTAGTTTTAGTTTTAGTCCAATATAAATTTTTTTATTAATATTTAGAGTTACATTTTTAGCAAGTTTGACTTTGTTTACATATCTCTTAACAGTTGAAATTTATGGTATCGATATTTGGTTATCGATTCAAAATATCGAATTGTTACTACAAAAATACAACTACAGCGACATGAACACGCCCACCAGGGCTCACGTTTGCTTCTGCCAACTGTAGTCATCCGAACGACGTTGTAGGTCACAGAGAGCTCGGCAGTGTGACGTCACGAGATAACATACTGGTTCGTTCATATACTGTGATCAAGGCATATCTAATATATTTGGAACACGACTGTTGTCTACGTTTTTGGAACCCACCTTTTAGTAAATAATCTGGTAACTTTTAGAAAGTGAAAGAATATTTTTCCTTACTTATTTAATGGTTATATCCACCTACCTATTCAAAAATGAAAATAAAACACAATATTTATTATCAAATCAAAACAACAATTATTGAATAAATGTGTTATCGGTTGCCTTCGTTGTACACAACTGTCACAGTCATGTGTCATGTAAAACGGAAGTGACTGGTGACCCGTCCAACCGACATTATAAATTGAAAATTTCATATTTTATATCGAAACTTTAAAAAAATAAAATGCCAGTAATGAAAAAAATGCTATATTATGAGCTACGGTGGAAAAGTGTATTAATGTTTCGTTTTTTTTTGCATTTCAGTTATTGTATCTATATATAAAAAAATTGTTATACAAGAAAATTGTAAAAATCTGTGGCAGAAAGACCTCGGTCGTTAGCCATTTGGGTAACCAATAAAGATAATCTCCTCCTCCTGTTTCGGAACAATTAACTGGACCTCGATAATAACACCTCACTTTTCTACCTTGGCGCATAATAACTATTTTCAAACACCCTGTATGGATAAATATTATACCAGCACTTACTTCTTTAGAGGGTAATGTGAAGAGTAATTCTCTGTCGAATCTACCGGGTCTTCTTAAAGCTGGATCGATTGCGTCTATTCGATTCGTTGCACCTATTACTATAACTTCACCTCTATCTGATAAACCGTCCATTAGAGCTAGCAGAGTGGATACTATGCTGGCGTGGATTTGGTCTTGTCTGGATGATCTGACTGGTGCCAAACCGTCTAGTTCATCGAAAAATATTATGGACGGTTTCATTTCGCCTGCCTGAAACAAAACAAAAACAATCTCAACTAACCAATTAAGAGGAAATGCTTAATGGCACATAATAGACGAGAATTCAAGAAATTTATACATTTCATAAATACTGTTACGTTTAAAATTTTTCATACTCACTTGTTCAAACAACTGCCTTAACATCTTTTCTGATTCGCCTATCCATTTGCTAAGAAGATCTGCACCTTTTCTAAGGAAAAAGGAAACTTTTCTTGTACCAAAACTGCATTCGTTCGCCAAGGCTCTGGCTATTAGAGTTTTTCCAGTACCTTCAAAAATTAAGTTCATTAGAACTACTCAATAGTAGTTGTAGACTAGTCGAATTAGCTTACTTTGAAGCGAAAACAAAAAACAAATTTGTCAACAGAATGGGAACAGTTGGAAATGGTGAAGAGGCGTATAAGAAACGTGGAAAAAATAAATGCGTAAGCAGGGGTGTTTCCAGATATATTTGGGGGGTGAAAAGGAGTGAAATTTCGGATTATTGCGATTTCCGGCGAAAGTTGACGTCGGAAAGAAAAGTACACAATAGGAAAGTTGTAGATCATAAAAAGGTCTACAACTTTTGTGGAAGTATACCTTTTTGTGTCCGAAAAGTCCACAATTTTTTTCAGATAGAGAGAAATATCAAGACTTCCTGGACAATCACGTTTCCCGGCGCCCAAAAAAATATTTTTCAAATTAAAATTCTCGTTTGGAAAATTGTAGAGACTTCATTCATGTCGCCATTTTTTCGTCTTGAATTATACTTTCTTGTGAAATAATAAAAATATACAGTTTCCATCTAGAAACATGCTCAAAAATTGGAGAAATCAAAAAATGAATTCTGCAACCATCATTAACTGAAGTTTAATAATTTGTTTGAATTTTCAAATGATTCTTAAAAACTAATTGCACTATAAAAAATACGAAAAATTCTTTGTTTCATTATTTGATTGGATAGTTCAATTTTTAACAGTATTACTATGAACATACAAGTCGAGGAATGATTTTCCATTTGAATCTCCTTGTTTATTATACAAGATTCCATACAGGAACCCCTGTCATCTCCTTCCAGTTCCCCGTCTCTCTTTCAGCTATGTATATGTCGTTCAGACAATTGTTTGAATGTTGAAAAAATTTCAGATTTCAATGAATCTGACAATAATTCTGCTGAAGCGGAGCAGCCGGGCTTTTGATTAATCACTGAAAATCAATTATCAGAAGAATCCTCAGGTTATACGATCGATATTGAAGATAATGAAATTACAAATAGAAGCAATATTGAAGATATAAATGATCAATTTACAAACAAATTTAAAAAACCTTGATTGATGTAGTTTCATTAATTTACTAATTGTTAAGGTAAATATATAATAAAGTTTTGCATCAAACAATCTGAATAAACAAATCAATTTTTCATCAAAACACAAGAAAGATATTAAAAAATATATCTGAGATCATTCAAGACCTTCTAAGATTCCATTATTAAATAAAATTAGGATAACACTATTTTTTTTTAACATGAACAAATAAATGAAATAGTTTCAAAATCTTGTGGAAAAAAACTGACCGCTTTTTTAAATATTTTTGTCAAGGACGAACGAGCTGCAAGTCACATGGAATGATAACTAGGGGTCTTCCCATTGTGATGTACTTTGAATCATCGGGAAATGTCAATTTTTTGCCGAGTTATGGAACAATTTGTCCGCCCGCTTACATGTTAATGGAGACTTTTAGGTCCTAATATCTCGATAACTATCAAATTTTCGAAAAAATGTTAGGAACGATTTCTGTAGATAATAAGACGATCTTCATTTTTTATTGGAAGAAAAATTCTCTAATTCGCATATTGAGCCAGATATTAGCTAGACCCGTTTTCCAGGGTTTAGGGGGCCATTTCCCCCCCTTCCGTAAAATCAATCGCGTTAAGTTTTTTCTCGTTTTAAAACACCTGCCGTGACCTACAAATTGAGCCCAAAGTGAAGTATTCAGGGATATTTTTAGGAGCTTTGTCCCTTCATTTACTGAACTATTATTAAAAATGGATAGACATAAAGAAAATTTGTAGTGCTGACCTGGCGGGCCGTGAAATAATACCCCTCTAGGTGGTTGGATGCAGAATTGTCTGAAAACTTCTGGATACATCATGGGCAATAGGATCATTTCTTTCAAACACTGTATATGGGAGTCTAATCCACCGATACTGTTGAATCTTATTCGATTATCCAAAGTTTCCGGTTTTATCGGTACTATTTTGGTACTTCCCCCAGCACCGGATTTCATTTTTTCATTTTTGGAATGATGCGTAGTTTTCGGACTAAAATATGTAATAAAAAATAACAATTATATAAATAATCTGAAAAAATACAAAGTTATAATTATAATTACTGTCGTATATCCGTAGTAGAATCACTAGAGCTGGAAGATTCTGGAGGTCTTCTCGTGAAATGTCTCGTCCTAATATTCCGCGTCCTCATGTTTCTTGTTTTTAAAACGGATTGTTGCACTGAAAAATATCGTAATGTTTAGCACATTCACTGCCAGGGGCACATGGTGACGATTCACCGTGTGCCACCTATTTACAATCACTGTGTGCCAATCAACGCCTTAGAGGCGGTCAACTTCATATTTTTTTCGTTTATTAGGTTATGAAATTATTTTTGTTGTATATACATTGAAAAAATGAAAAATAAACATGGTTTAGTAAGAATCAATATTAGGAGGAGACCTGTCTCCTCTAATATGGAACCTTGTAATGGACGGACTGATAAGGAGACTCAAAAAGGAACACCATACTATCTTAGGATATGCGGACGATCTGGTCATCATATCATAATACTACGGTCAAAGAGCGCATGCAACGGGCTCTGAACATAGTAACAAAATGGACGGAAGAGGTGGGTTTAAATATGTCCCACCAAATCAAACATAGCACCCTATACCAAAAGAAGGGACCTGGTGGGATTGGGACCACTATCCTTTCAAGGTGCGGAGATTCCAATGGTTATGGATGTTAAATATCTCGGGGTGATTATTGACTCGAGATTAACATGGACCAAACAAATGGAAAAAGTAGCAACAAGATCGGAAACCACATTAATGATGGCAAGACGAACTTGTGGGAAAACATGGGGGTTGAGTCCGCGAATGATACACTGGATATACAGTGTAGTGGTTAAACCCATAATAACATATGCGTCTTTGGTCTGGTGGACAAAGACGACTGAAAAGAATGCAATGATGAGACTAGGCACGGTGCAAAGAATTGCTTGTCTCAGTATTGCAGGGTGCATGAGAAGCACGCCAACAGCAACACTAGAAGCCTTATTTGGCCTTCCTCCATTACACCTTGTGATAATGGGGGAAGCAATGTTGGGACTTTTTATGCAGCAAAGCAAACTGAGCAACAAAATAGTTAGATCAAGATACATATCCATTAAGGACGTCTTAAGGCTGCACAATTTGGCAATGGCGGAACTTTTGAATATCAATTTCTTAATTCACACCTTATCAATGATGGAAGAATCATATAATGTAAACTAGTTATGTAAGAGAATAAGTTACGACACACAGATTATAACCTGCATATACAAATCTAGTATTAACATTGGATTGAAACACATTAACCCTATTTATTTCACTGTAAGCACTTCGAAAACCTATGTGCAGGTCACATTCTACATAAGAATTTGTGGACATTCGTTTAATAAAAAGTAATATTCGTCTGTTATTTTGTTCACACGGTCTGAAACGAAATCATTCATTTTTTGAATTTCCTACTCACTCCATATTTCAATTGTAGTTCATCGAGTATTTTACCAGATGTCATCTCTAAAGGTAATGTCACATGAGACTATAATATATTGAATTTGTTATATTTATTCTTTGAGTATACAACATTATACTTTTACAACATGTTTTCCATAAATCTCAAGTCAATAATTAATCATAAGTTCAAAATGGCTTTACGTAATTTTCAAAATAAAACTATTAACCAATGCGGTGTCCGTATCAAATTACTGCAAATGAATTGGGAATTAGCTTAAATTGACAGCAAATTATTTAAAGCAACGTTGCCAAACTCAAAATATTATCAGTAATTTGCCGAAAATCTACATTTTATTTTTAGATTCACTGCTAAAAGTGGACTACCACCTAATTGAGTTCTAAATAAATTGGGGTTGTCTTTAAAAATTATCTGTTCCATTTACGTATATCTACACTGATAAAAATGCAACCGGTACATTAAATTATGTTTAGAAGATTCATGGAATTGAATTGTTCAGAACCGTTTTCATTGGAATATCTTACTAAATATCTTCTGTACGTTCCTTCTGGCATTACTTATTCTTTTTTCTCTCATTTTTTTTTGGGAATCAAACCACAATAATGTGTTTATATTTTTTTTTATTTCGACGAATTTTTTCGTTGTGTCAGATAGGGACCAAAAGTTATTTAATTACCAATTTATCTTGACAACGGTAGCTGGAACGCTACCGAAAGGTCGAAATAAAAAAATATAAAAACTGCTGTGGTTTGATTCCCAAAAAAATAAGAGAAAAAAGAAAAATTACTGTTGTAGGTGTAGTTTCAGAATAGATAACTACAACTTTCAAATGTGATAATGGAAAGGAAATGTAGGAAAGGTGAAATTTTTTTAAAGAAAATTAATTTCTTCCACCTATGTCTACATTCCCAAGTTTGAATATAAATCAAACACTTAGGATTTTATACTGGTACTAATGGTTGTAGTTTATTTAAATAATATTACTAAATATATCATATACACACAGCTACAGTTCAACGATTTTGAACTACAAAATTATATCTCCTCCAAATTATTTCGGACCTCTCGCTTTTAATCCTTTTGGAATATCCCTATATATAATTTCTGGGATAATACATTGTTGACTAATAATAAAATTATATAAACCGATTACGAGATTATTGAAGAAAATATCACTTCATTCGAGTTGAAGGTCATTGTGTAAGGCTATATTTAGACAGGGTAACTACCTACCTACCTACTTATTGTAAAAGTTTTGTTTTTGTTTACTCAATTCCGCAAACAATTGGCAACGGCGTATGGTAAAATATTTTCTTGCCGTCTAGATGCATATTGCCATCTATGTATATACATTAGAAGTCACAGTTTCATGTTATGAAATTTGAGGGCGGTGTGGCAGCCTTAAGTGGAGTCATTTTAGATATGAAAACAGACCACTAAACTTCTCCCCTGTCCTAAATATGAGGTAGAATTACCTCACAGAAAGGACTGGTACGCAGACGGGTCACAGATTGGGAAGGGACAGGAGCAGGGGTGTAGAGTGAAATGAGAAACACAAGATGCTCCTTCTCACTAGAACATACCTCTGTATTTCAGGCAGAGATTTATGCTATCCTAGAATGTGTCAGAATTAACAAATATAGGACTGACACTCATAGGATAAACATCCTGACAGCCAAGAAGCCCTTGCAGCTTTAAACAGCCGCAAGGTAATATCCAGACTGGTAGAAGAATGCCAGAAAGAACTAAATGAAATAGCAAACCACATTAAAGTAAGATTGGTGTGGGTGCCGGGACATAACGGTATTTGTGGAAAAGAACAAGCTGATGAACTCACGAGAAGAGGTTCAGCAACAGCATATGTTGGACCAGAACCAGCTCTTGGGACCACAAAGAAGGTAGTCCGAGAGCAAATACAAAAATGGGTACAAAGCCAACATTGACTTCAGAGGAGGAACACTCCAAAGCAGGTACACAGTAAAACCTTCATATGTGACACATGTGTAAAACGGGCCGAATATCTACTGAATATCAGTAGGAATAAGCTAAAAATTATTACAGGTTATCTAACGATAGAGTTATATAACGGGGACTTCAGCAGCAGACTTTGTGGCATGGAGACCAAGACCGTAACCCATATCTTTTCTGACTGTGAGGCACTGGACTCGAGGAGATAAACAATCTTCGGAAAAGCCAATGTGCCACCTGAAGTATATGGCACATATCCAATAGACCTATATCGTCTACTCGAAGGTACGGGGATAACTGGATGGGTGGTCTAAATGTGGGAGTAGAGTACAATAAGCCAATAGGCTGCAGTGATCCCGGCATCAGAACGGCTTCCAAATATACATAATTATTGTAATAAAAATCCTCTTAACTAGTCACCGAATACGATTTTTCAAGACCAGGCCAGTTCTGCACTGATCCTTAACAAAACAAACTTCTCACAAGGCTTACCAATCCACTCTGACTGGATAAATCTCTACACTAACAATAAAAAGAGGTGTCCCACAAGGATCTATATTAGGTCCCCTTCTATTAATAATATACACCAATGATCTACCTTCGTACATGAATACTGTAAATATGTATGCAGATGATACTAACTTTTAGTATCACTGCAAAAATATATCTGATATAACTGAAAGCACATCAAAATTCTAACTAAAGCTAAAATTTGGTTTGATAGCAATGAATTATACCTCAACGAAAGTAAAACTGAAACTTGCGTGTTCAGCTTAAATCACACAAGCAATGCAATCAAAAATAATACTTTCTTGGGAATACATCTAGACACACGACTTTCATGGAGCCCCCATATAGATAACCTTTGTGGTGGGCTAGCTAGAACTGTATATGCCCTACGTAGAATATCAAATATATTTAACACAGAAGCTGCAAGAACTGCTTATTATGGACTTTTTCATTCTAAACCTCTATATGGTATTATAGTGTGGGGCAATGCCAGTTACGGCTTGCTACAAAGGGTATTTGTCTTACAAAAAGCAGCTGTACACTCCATTATACAAGCAAAATATCATGAACCTTGTAAAGAGATATTTAAACAGCTCCAAATTATGAGTTTGTTCTCCTTAATTGTAAATGAAAATTCAAATTATGTGAAAAATAATAGAAATCACTTCACAAGTAATGCAGACATACATAATTATGATACTAGGGGAAAACATCAAATTGTCCCAACAAGAGTAAGAATAAACAAGTACCAGGCTCTAGGTATTCGATTCTTTAATGCACTCTCTCTCTGAAGAAATTCAAAAATAATATTTAAAACCAAAATAAAAAGTATGTTGAAGGATATTGTGTCTATACAATATTAACGACTATTTTGAAGAAGTTAAACATGTCACCTAAGTATAAATTTTGGAAAATATGTATGTGCATTATTTAAAATGTTGAGACTTCCAACTGTGAATTGTTGGTATTAAATGTTTACTTTATTTTTTTATATATAGATGAATTGTAATGACGACCTTTTATGGATGAGAATAAATATTTCTATTTTTATTAGAGTTATACAAGAACGGCGGTCTCGGCGTTTTTATCGAAATCGACCGAACGCCCCTAGGGCGGTGCTGGCAGTGAATGTGTTGAAAAAAAAAACTTAATTAAGATTTTATTTACTTGTTTTTGGTGCGGGTTTGGCCCTTCGATCTCTCAGAGAATACTTTCTTCCTTCTTCTTCTGATTCAGAGCTGCTATCTGGAAAAATATTGTTGTTAATATTATCAAATAAATTTAAAAAATCGCTCACCAATTATCCCTCTCGCTTTCTGCGGTCTATTCGATTGACCACCGGATCTAGTTGGATAATTTGTCCGATTTTTCGTTGTACGAAGTCTGGTAAGTGGAAGTTTTTCTCTCCCTTCCTCTTCCACTTCTTCACCTTCTGAAGATGATGATTTCTTTTTTGCATCGTTTTTTGGCTTTTCGGATTCTAATTTAAAAAAATCGTTACATATGTCAAAAAAATCTAAAAAATTATTAATTCCTACCGGCACTTCCATTGACTTTTGGTTCTTCTGTCGGTTCTATTTTCTTTTCTTCAGATTCTGGAGTATCTGAAGAACTATCTTTATCTTCTACATAACTTAAATTCTTGGACCTTCTCAATCTACCATTAAACTTATCATCTACACCATCTTCTTTTTTATTTTCTTTGTCATTTGACGTTCTCCTAGATACTAAAATATCTTGATTTATTTCGTCTTTTTGTATTGTCCTTCGACGTCTTCTAGGTGCATCTTCCACACCATAATCGTAAAGGTATTTTGGGGGTTTAACATTGTGCCTGAGTCTAGTAATTCTACTAGAAATGTCGATTTCATTGCGCGTATCAACGGCGTCTCTACTGTCCTCTTCGGAATATCCAGTATTTAAATTAGGATAGCCAACTTTATGCATTTGACTGTCATCTAACCAAGACATGTTATTTAATGTTCTTTTTCTGGTACTTCTTCTAACCCTACCTAAACAATTTTTTTTAAATTATCCACTTATAAAAAACAACTATTCACTCTATATTTACTTTCACTATCTGAATTGAAATGTAGAGGAGAATGTGGATCTGCATAACACTTTTGACTTATCGGTCTGAGTGATAGAGCTGTTCGTCTTTGAATTCGATTCATTCTAATAAGATGTCTTGATCTACGTCCTCTACAAATAAAAATTTACCAAAAAAAAAACAATCGAGCGTTTAAATATTTACCTCACGGAATAGAGTTCATCATCAGTATCATGATCTTGTTCATATACATCAGAATCATCGTGCATTTTACGTGAGTAAACAGTTAAAGTTCTTCTTTCATCTAACGATATTCTTTTGAGACTGCTTCTTGATGAACGTTCTAAAAATATATAGAAGGAATTCACAAAATTTAAAATTGTCATTTAAAAGTTTTACTCACGGTTATATTTGCTTGGGGGATAACTGAATTTACTTCTCAACTGTCTAGGTGGTAGAGCTGTTGTAGATTGTAAGGTGGATTTCGTATCTTCTTCAATGTTACAAGACAAATCTTTATCCACTGATTCATCTGTATCGCTTTCATTAACGCTGGATGAACCACTTTCTTCTTCTGGTTCTTGTTTAACTAATCTTAGACTTCCCTGTAATTTTTATTTTAATGTAGTATTATTTAAATAAAAAAATCGTATCACCACCTAAACAATATACATGTAAAGCTGTTAGATCTGGACAAAATATTGCAAGTTGTGCCATGTATGTCATCATGGCAGAAGCCACACAAGCGACTCATCAAGTCTAAAGTCCTCCCATTTTCAACCAAATTCTAAAAGAGGAGGTTCTCAATTCACAGTGCATAAATTTTTATTATGTATGCATGGGCATAAGTTTCCTGTTTATGTGTTGGGTTCAATACAGCTACAAGCTAGTTCCATGTCAATTCCATTTTTATTGGACCTTGGACTGAAGTATTGTTAGGATTATGACAATTCCAAAACAATATTGGTACCTAACTATGATCAGGAATATACTACATCTACTCCTCTCTCAGTTATTTTTAATATTTAAATTAAACTCTTCAATACTCTACTATTTATTAAGGCTACTTTTGATGTGAATAGTGTAGAAATTTGACAGGCAAGCAATTATTTTATACCAATTTGACAGACTACTTTTTCATTAGATTCAAATTCCTAGGTGATTCCTAGTTCAGGTGATTGTGTCAAAGCAACATAAAATAAGCTATCAATATCATGTCAGTGTAGAAATTGAAGCAATAAAAGATATGATTCATCTGGTGACCTACCCTGGTTCTGTGTGTTGGTCCTGATGGTGAACCATTTGATTCCTTTCGACGAGTATTCACCATGTCACTAACCAACTAGGACAATTATAGTCATTAATTAAACCTATTCAGTATTATAAAATCATGGAAAATTCAAATACGCAGGATTGTACACACACATATACATAGTGTAATGTAAAGACAACATCTTTGATTTGATAGATTTTATCATTGGCAGGTAGACAACCAAGAGAGTCAATTGTTTTAATTTGAGGTAAAGGTTTGTTATTTCTATTAATTTTTACAAAAATGTTTATAATTTAAATGATAAATGAAATGTTTTTAATGTTGTTTTAATAAATAATGCACATGCAAATTGCATCAGTTCATGTTGTGGTTGAAAGGTAGTTGATCTTATACAACCTGCAGACTGTATAGACTGGATGGAATCGGATAAATGTTACACAATTTGTTAGGATTCCACAGCATTAATTTTGAAACAAAATTTTTCCAATAGATGAAAATATATCACTTTGTCAGACAAAGTAAAATCTGCCAATACATTTATTTAAATTCGTGACTTTTTGTTACATTTTACCAATCCTGTATATATAATTTACACATGTTGATTAAAAAGATATCAGTATGCAATATTAAAATGACACATTTCTATTTGTAAAAGAGATGTGCTTATTACCCAAATAAATTAATCAACATTCCTAATTTCAGGTAGGTACTATGATGTTTACATATTATAACAGTTACTATATAGTATATTACGTAACGTGTGCGGAAAGTGACATTTTTCACACGAGTGGGAAGTATTGTCTCACGAGCGCAGCCGAGTGAGACAATCCCACGAGTGTGAAAAATCACTTTCGCACAAGTTATGTACACTATTTTTCCTACGACCACGCGATATACTTTTACCAAATTAGGCATGTATAATCTTGCTTTTTTATGTAGATGTGAGAGGTTTTACATATGTGTATTTGTAAATACTTTATATGGGTTTGATTACTTACCTTTGAAATTGGCCCAGAAAATTGTGATTTTTATGCAATGGAAAAAAGTACCTTTATAAAAAAGTTAGAATTAATATTTAACTTGTTGCCTACCTGTAGGAGATTGAAAGTATTAACTAGCTATTTTAAGGATTCATTGTTCAAATAATTGAAAACGGATATTTATTGTTTTAATAACATGAAAGTCCAATAAATGTCGATATAAACACATTTTATTTTGGAGAATAAATAAACTGTTTTGTATATTTCCTTAGCGCTTATTAGTATCTTGGACAAGAACCATAAGCTACAACATTTCAACAGTGGGATGGCCGAGCGGTCTAGGCATCCGTGGGCTCGATTTTTGACAAGCAGTAGGGTGGTTCGAGTCCGGGCTTGGTATTTTTTTTTTAATTTTAAATGAAATAAATAGATTATATTATATTATTATATGGACAAATCAACTTAGGAAATAAGCATTTCACATATACATATTAATTTGCGGAGTAAAAAGACTAGCATTTCAACATTCAATTTGACAGCTTTTTTATCCGCACACGTACGGATAAGATTTTTTTCCGTACGCGTATGAATAAAGGTCACTTTCCATAGAACTAGTCAGTGCGATATATGTCACTTTCCTATGTGGTCGTAGGAAAAAATTGTTTTTATAAAAAGTTGAATCACAGCTACTAATATCCTTCCAATTGAGTGGTATTAATTATATAAGATGGATATTTAAGCAATCAGTCATTTAACTATCAAGATCCATCTCTATTTTTATAAGTATTAGCTTGAAAAAATTACAACTACATTCATGCATGATTTAAAATACAGTAGTAAATCAATAATATGATATGATACCTTTCAGTAATTACTTTACTTTTAACAATACAACTTTTTTTAAGAATTTGATGTGATTACACATGAAACTGAATTATAGTATATTTTATCTTTATACAGAAAAAAAAACAAAATTATAAGTACATATATTTATATACCAATATACTTACATACTTTAACTACCTATATACATCATAATATTTTCAAAAATATTTAAAATGTATCCTTATTTATGCACTCGATGTTTAGATTACATTTATGTAATATATTATATTATCTGTTTTCTCATAAAAGTATGGTAGCACCATGAAATAAGTATGGTATTAGTAAGAAGCCATCATGCCTTATTACAATATTAAAACATTTAAAAGCAGACAAAGTACAAAGAAAAATAATCGTCCGATTCATGCATTATAACAAGGAATAATATAAAGCTATAGGTGGATCATACACCTAAATCTACAAAGTTTCAACAGTACAGCTTTATATATCGTCAATAATAACTTACCAAAATTGGAATGTTAAAAGAATCATACAATTTATTGATATTTTTATACACAAAAAGATGGTTTCGGCTATCTAACCACTACAAAAAGCATCACTTCACATACCAGAAATTACAAAAAATAACTGTCAAATGGTGTAGGCTCTTCGCTCTTCTTTTTGGGATTCAATGATAAAATCAGCAGTCGTATTTACGTGATTCATATGACGTACATATGTCGAGTCGTGTCTAACTCGCACTATTTAAGAGAGAGAAAAAAATTCAATAGAATAGACTACGATGATTGACGATTGATTTTTTCGACATCGAATATTATTCGAGAAAGAGACTGTGATGAGACTGTGGTTGTACCAGTGCGTAAAATTGTCTTTTTAGACAATGGTCAGACAATGGTTGTACGCAAAGGCGCAAAGGTGGTGTGATAATCGTTTCCTTTGAAATTTCCAAATCGACTGATTTACTTTTCACTATTTGACAGATGTCACAATGTCAACAGTGTGAACCATGTGAACTAGACAGTGGTGTCCTTAGACCGTTGTCCTTGACCCTTTCATTAAAGATTTTCTGTCATTGTCGAACAGATACTTTTTAAGATGACTCCGTCTTTCTTTAAACTGTAAATTAAATGACGTAAAATTTTAGAAAAAATAGCTAATTTAATTTATTAGAAATTTTTTTTTCTAGCTTTTAAATGATTATACGATTAGATCATTTAAAGTTCAAAATATTATGATAATGGAATTCAAATTTCTACGTGTGTTTATATATCCAAGTGTTTTATTATTAGTACCCAATTTATTTTTAATATGATGTAGTAACTATGACCAAGTACTTATTTAAATTTTTTTAATAAATGGAAATGACTTAAAAATGGAATATCTTCAGGAATGTAGTAAATTTATTCGAGATTCAATAGGTAAGCTCTTTTAATATAGGCATGGTTATAAAAAGTAAGACCTCCATAAATGCGGTTCCAAAGAAATTGCTAAAAATCATGAAAGTTATATTTATCTCTAATTTTATTATAAATAATTCTTCACTTCCACTTTATCTTTTTTATCCATTCAAATATATGAACCCCACAAATTTTATTTCAACTTAAGAAGTTAACCAATTAGATTGTAAAATTATGTTATAATAATTTTATCACAAATCGTCCAATAAAATCTAATTTTACTTCCTTTTTGATATCAATATAATCAGTAGTAGCGATAACTCTAAACTCTACATTCTTTTTTATATATCTAACAGATTTGTTTGTTAATGGTAGATACCCCAACAAAATACAAAAGTGTCTTTAGTGCACCCACTCTAATAGTTACCTATATTTTTGAATGTCTCTAAATGCAATTGATTAAATTGAAAGGTACCCAATACAGTTGATAATTTATATATAGATGTTTTTACTTGAAATTTTCTATCTGACAAATACCTAGTGTTTTGTCAATTAATGATATTTAATGAACTACAGTTGAAATTTGATGCTTTTTATGCTGGAAACACATTAAGTAGTTTATGCATTAACCAAATATCATTTAATTAACGAGGACATTGCATTTTTACTACAAAGAAACAGGGCTGTAACAGATATTTATATGCAATAACTATACTAAACAAAACTGCTAGTTACTGCACATGACCTTGCAAGGACTAAAATTGCCTACTTGTCTTTAAAATTGGTCGATTTTTCATTCGGAGATTAGTATTTGAAATTTTGTGAAAAAATTTATTTTAAAATATTTATATATGTATGCTTTCAAATGTTAAAAAGTTATTGTATAAGATGTAATTTATTTTTTTATGTAGTATCTCAAAGTACGGCCCTGCATTAAAAAAAACATACATGTTTTGAAAATTAATCAAAGTGCAATGCAATCATATTTTTTTGCTGTTTTGTTGAATCCAGTAGTTTTTTTTTATTATTCGAAAAACGAGTTTCAGCTTTAATTATGTACCTGCTTCAACATTGTTTTTTAATATTAGGTTTTCTATTGAGTATGTATTTATTTATATTTAAAAAAAAGTTAATATTGTGAAACACAATTACATAATTATATGATTTTTATTTTGTTAGTTACTTATGTGGATATTGATTACTCCTTGTGGATAACATGGGTCCTGACACCACTAATAATAACCTTCCTCTTACCAGCCGTCATAGCACTTTTACTATACCTGAGTGCATTTTTACTTTATATTTACAAATTACATTGGAGCACGATAAAAAGAACTTTACGTACTGGCGATAGATGGGATGCAGCTAGAAAATCAGTGGGAGCACTTTGGGATGCCCATGGTTGGATCTGGCATGGTAAATCTTCTTTTTTTCATCTGTACAAAAATTATATTTCTATTTATATAACATTTTTCAGGGTATGAAGTGCAAGGGTTGGAAAATTTACCAGAAACAGGTCCAGCGTTAATAATATACTATCACGGGGCCATACCTATAGATATTTATTATTTTTTAGTAAAAATCATTTTTACCAAGAATAGATTAGTACATACAGTGGCTGACCATTTTTTGTTCAAGGTACCAGGTAAAACATTTTAATAAAACATTTAATAAATGTATGAAAATATTTTTGTAAGATCTAGTAAATTTATTAAATTATCCATTTCAGGTTTTAGCATAATAGCCGATTGTATGAAAGTAATACCAGGTACTGTACAAACATGTTCTAGTGTTTTAAAGGAAGGAAATCTATTGGCCATATCACCTGGTGGTGTATACGAGGCTCAATTCAGTCATCATTATAATTTAATGTGGAAAAAGCGGCTTGGATTTGCTAAAGTTGCTCTGGAAGCAAAAGTTGTAAGTTTATACTGAAAATTTGATACTGTTACCTTACTTAGCACATTTTTTAAGCCTATAATTCCAATGTTCACCGAAAATTTAAGGGAAGCATTTAGAACTGTCAGTATAGGGAGGAGGCTGTTCCTTCGAATATACGCTTTATTCAAGTGGCCACTAGCTCCAATTTATGGGGGGTTTCCCGTTAAGATGATTACTCATCTAGGAAAACCTATTCCTTACGATGAAAATTTGACTCCTGAAGAATTGCAGTGCAAAGTAAGTTTCATATCGTTTCAAATTGTATTTACCCTCAAATTTTCATTATTTTTCAGGTTGCAGCTGCTATCGAAGATCTCATCAATGATCATCAACGAATACCGGGCAATATTTTATACGCTTTGTTGGAGAGGATACCTATATTTCGAAAAAACAAAGACAAATGCAGTTGAAATATATGTGTACATATTTTAATTGGGTGGTAGTTATTTTTTTGTGATTATTTTTACATTCCGAGAGTTTAAGAAAGTACTTATTGTTAAAAATCGTTCGTTTACGGCCTTTTTACATGCAACTGATTGATTAATATGCTGGAGTATAACATGTACTTGTCAGTTTTGGCCATAGGTATTTGTTGCATGTAAAAACAGCCTTAGAATGGATAAAATATATTACATATGTATAAAATAGTCGAGTTTTAGTTTCGATAAGCTCTTTTTCCTTTTCTATTACCCATCCCCAAAATCTTGTAAACAAACTTCTGAAGTGGCGTACGCCCCATAGAGAAATATAATATAATTTATTTTGTCTATGGTACGCCCATGGTGTAATAGAGATAGAGAACGTACGCGCACGACCAAACAAAAAAACTTCCAAAACGCCGCCATATTGAAAAATCAGCCAATTAGAAAATAGCGCGCGAAATCAAACGCTTGACAAATAACTGAAATTGAAACGAAAACAAGAGACAAAATCTTTATTTAACAATAAAAACACTCACGTAATGTTCAGAGTTCACAATTTATTACTAAAATGAACGATTACAACAAGTTAGATTTGGTTGTGTAGGTTATAGTTATGACAGTCATTCAAAACATTAAACATATGATTGGCCATATGGCGGCGTTTTGGAAGGTTCGCAGAACATGACGAAAATTCGTCTTCGGTGGCAGTGTTATGTTATCTATGGGTGGAAGCACACCTTCTTCTACACCATGGCGTACGCCAGTATTTATTGACTGCCGTTTAACAAACCATTCGCGAAGAATTCGAATGGGTCGGAACCAACCGAGGGTCTGACGTCATCGTTTATGAACCAATCAGTATTTTGTCTCTACCTTGATACCTACCTATTATATGACCTGTTATACTCACAAACCACACTGGTTTGTGGTTATACTTATCTTTATAGCAGTGATAAATTTACTATTAAAGTTAAAATGAGGTAATTGGGTTAATATTATAATAGTCACATACGAGCGGAGTACTTGGGCGATACGGTCATTCAGACCATACAAGTCTCCGGGGAAAGACCAAATCTTCCCGGCTTTGCTTCAACAAGGCTGGGAGGCCGTTGGCACAATTCTGGTGCATATCTTTCGGGCCTGTTTGGCTCGCAGGTATGTCCCTGAACAGTGGAGGCAGGTGAGAGACGTCTTCATACCCAAGCCGGGTCGTACCACAGACACGGTGGCTAAATCCTTTAGACCCATTAGCCTAACATCATAGAGAAATATATAATTTATTTTGTCTATGCCTAACATCCTTTGTGCTGAAAACACTGGAGAGGGTGGCTGATCGGTACATAAAGGAAAAGGTTGGGCTTAGGTATCCTTTGCACAACAACCAACATGCTTTTAGATGTGGCAAGTCAACTGAAAGTGCCTTACACCAACTGGTAACCCAGGTGGAGAAGGCGCTGGAAAATGGCATGATCGCCCTGGGAGCTTTTTTGGATATACAAGGGGCGTTTGACAGCACCCCTGTGGGATCCATGTGTAGGGCTGCGGCAAATCATGGAATAGAGCCAATGATTACTCACTGGCTTGGGGCCATGTTGTGCAACCGTACAGTAGAGGCCACATGTAAACACCATGTGGCAAAAGTAATCGTCGCTAGAGGATGTCCGCAAGGGGGTGTTCTTTCGCCCACATTGTGGAACCTAGTCATTGACGAGCTAATAACCCTTTTAAACGGTGAGGGTTTTCTAACGATTGGGTATGCCGATGATATCGTTGTCCTTGTTGTTGGAAGGCACAGTACCGTTCTCAGGGACCTTATGCAAAGGGCTCTGAATAGGGTTCATGGGTGGTGTAACGAACACGGACTTGCAGTTAATCCTGCCAAGGCTGAGATAGTTGATTTCACCAAAAAGAGAGGTATAAGACCTGAGGGTCTAAATATTGATGGAGTACCACTGCCGGTGGTTGAACAGGTGAAGTATCTAGGAGTGATCCTTGATAAATCGCTGACATGGAAGACTCATCTTGATAGTCGCCTAAGCAAGGTGACAAACACGTATTGGGCCTGTAGGGGAGCCATTGGTCCGAGGTGGGGACTGACCCCCAAAACGATCATATGGTTCTATAGAGTGATTATGCTGCCTATGCTCACATACGCGGCTCTGGTCTGGTTTCCGAGGGTAACCTTGGTCACGGCTAGATCGCAACTGGCACGCCTTCAAAGGGTGGTCAGTTTGGGTGCATGAGGCTGCATGAGGACTACACCAACTGTTGCGATGGAAGTGATCCTTGGTCTTCGGCCTCTCCACCATGTGATCGAGGCTGAGGCGGGGAGGGCTTTCCTGCGCTTGAAACGGTTGGGATACGTGCGAAGAGGGGAAGAGTGCAGGAACGTCAAGAAGCTCCGGCTCCTGGAAGATATTCCAGTTCTGGCTCGAGCGGCTGATGAATGCCCGCGTAAGTACTACTTCGCTACCCCATACAGGGCCATGATCCGGGATAGAGAGTCCTGGGAAAAAGAGAGGAATACACAGCCTAATGGGACCGTCTGGTACACAGATGGCTCATGCTCCGGTGATAGAACAGGGGCTGGAATTTACTCCAGGAACCCAAGAGCACAAGTTTGGGTACCATTGGGTGATGGTGTATCTGCATATCAGGCCGAGATATATGCTATCTTGGAATGTGCGCACATAAACCTAGACAGAGGTTATGTGGATCGACGCGTAACCCTATACTCCGACAGTCAGGCAGCAATTAAAGCCCTGAGTGGGTATACCAGCAATTCAGGACTTGCTAACGAATGTCGAGAACGACTGGCTAATCTTGCAAGGCGGAACGTGGTGCGGCTAGAATGGATTCCAGCCACTCTGGTTTTGAAGGCAACGAGATGGCGGATGCACTGGCTGCGGAAGGGGCGGCAGCTCCTTTCAGCGGCCCGGGCCCGACCCTGGGCCTAACAAAACAAAAAATACGCAAGGAGACGGAGAAGTGGCTGAGGAATCAGCACCTTGCTCATTGGAATGCTCTGCAGGGTCCTAGACAATCCAAACTTCTACTGAAAGGGATGGACTGATGTACACGCCAGGGCAGCTACTGAACTACCAAGGACTAGGTTGAGGAAGATAGCAGGACTCCTAACAGGGCACTGCCGTATGAGGAAACACATCCACAACTTAGGAGTAGAGGAAAGTTCCCTATGTAGGGGTTGCGGCATAACTGACGAAACGTCATTCCAGGACAAGTCTCGCCTGCACATTTAGTAGTAGTAGTAGGTTAATATTCACTGCTTGATTTGTGTCGGTACACACAGGAGTATTTTTGGATGGACATATACCTACTTTACAAATTTGAATACAATTACTTAGTTTCAATGATACTAAAAGTTTTTGTTGCGATTACAATCATGTTTAATTATTAATATATAAATAGTTATTTTGATCTTGTTTTAGTTCATAAAAATAAATAAGCCAACAGTTCCGCCTGCGCATTTTATGATTTGTTTGCCGCGTTTTTTGAATTTCGAGGTTAGCGTCACAGAAAACACACTCATGTAGCGTTATAAACTAACAGCCGTTTTTTTAAGAAGTTTAATTTATAAATTAATAGATAGAAATAAAAAAGTATAAAGTGCGTAAATATATGGCGATTGGTATTTGAGTCTTCACAATTTTATTGACAAGTATATACCTATAAAACTGGCAAATCAATTCTATAAAATTTAAGTCTCAATATCAAGTAAGAAAAGAGGTAAAAAACATACAAAGTGAAACAATTCCACAATAATTGAATTACTAACATACCTATTATAAATTGCTCAACAGATTTTACAATTTATTCTTCCAAAGGTCAATACATTAATATTCTAAATACATATCCGTTCGACTAACTGGCTTCGGTAAAGTTGTACCACAAAACTGGTCGATTCTCTATATTCTTCAGTCAATATGAGTAGATAGAGCAATACAGTTTCTAGCGCACTACTTCAAAAATCTCCGCTTGGTGGCGCTGAGAGTGGCGCGGCAAATTTGAATGTAGTCATTTTTAGTATTTCAATGCAGGCCGCCATTTTTAGTCCTGTTGTAAAAGCGGCAGCCATTTTTAGTCCTGTTGTATATTTAAAAATCTGAAAAAAACTTCAGTGAGATTCGATCCCACAACCTTCGCGTCTATAGCAAGACATTCAACACATGCTGCCATAAGCTCTCATGCATATTATTAGCGAAGAAAGGTATTGGTGCTGCAATGTGAATAGCGCGCGCACCGTACGCCTCTTACTGTAAAATGTGACGTAGTCGAGAAAGATCCGTTTGGATGATAAGGCGGCGCGCCACGGTCGATTTTATAACAGCGAGCGCACCGTACGCTTCTTACTGTAAAATGTGACGTAGTCGAGAAAGATCCGTTTGGATGATAAGGCGGCGCGCATTTGGTTTCTACCGGGGGACTTAAAAGTAACTCTTTGGGTTAGGTTGTTACGTCAAACGTCATGTTGTTACATCAAACATCACGTCAAACGTCACATCGTTATGTCAAACGTCACGTCAAACGTCACATCGTTATGTCAAACGACACGTCGTTAAACGATCATCAAACGGTTCTACGTATGTTCTCTTTCGTAATATGTCTTCAGAAGAGTACAGACGTCGAATTGAAGAGTTTATTAATGGCATTGGTGAATTAAAGAAAGATATTGCTTTCCATAAAGATAAAAGTGGGGTTATGAAACAAATGGAGAATCTTAGTTTATCTGATAAGAAAGTGACGTGGAGCAGTCTTCACTGGTTGTCTGAAGAGGTCCAAGCCCGTAGACTGCCGCAAACTACTTATCCGTTAAGACGTATTCAACCTACACCATGTTCAACAGAACAGAAAAGGAAATAAAAAATGAAAATAATAATGTTTTCGCAATGTCATGTGTAATATTAGTGGCTGTATTTGTTTTAATTTTAAAAATTATTTTAAAAATTGTAAAACGAAAATTCCAATCTTCATGTAATATAAAAGTTGATGAATATACAGAGTGTTTTAATAAAACCCATGTTTTTTTAAAAAAACTTTATTTATAATGGTAATACAGTATTTGAAAACCAGTGGCGGAGGCGTTGTACATTTCTTTCGGTACACGAATATACTCCAGTGGCGTGGCAGGGGTTTGGATCGTGGGCAAAGTTTCCTGTTTCACACGGCGTACCATCAAATTTGCAAACGTCAATAATATGTGGAAAAATACCGAAAATGTGACATTTCTTTTGCAGAAACTCGGCTTTCTGTTGTCCTCGAACGTAAATGTAGTCTGCGGCATACAATAACTTGCTTTCTAATATTTCATTTACTTTAGAATATTCTACATCTCCTGAAGAGTATCGAATGCCGTGCACATTTCTTTCCAAGTATGATGTGGTCTTTTTGTCCTCGTTGCTCAATGTGGAAAACGGTTGCGGTGGTAAAAATATGTAATGCGAACTTTTGAAGCCAATTTATATGGTGAGCTCTTTGGCAACGAAAAGACCGTCTACGACAAAGCCTTGAATGTCTACGAATGCTATTCTCATGTTGACGTCTGCTCGAACACTAACTCTGATCAGCAACTAGTTCAAGCTTTTAACAATTTCGGTGAGGGGGAAGTATTCCATCACGCAATCGTGAATTATGATGCAATAGACTTTGGTATTTTCGGGAAAGCCTATGTTTGCTTCAATGTCAAGTTTCACATCGACTGTGGACGCCTTCATGCTTTCCTCCTGTTTCGAACAATCGATAACAAACAATGCCCGTTTCTTGAAAGAAGAATAATCCAGCAGGGGACGCTTCTGTGTGGAGTTTGCGTAGTTGGGATAGAATTCAGTGTAGTTAAAATAGGCTTCATTGTAGTCAGTTTTAGCGAAATCCAATTGCATTCTTTCATTGGGCCAATAGTCACCATTAAGTGATAGTCTTATACTTTGTACGTCGGCATTGTCAAATAAAGTCGGGTCAGCTGTACTCAAGTTACGTTTGTCGGTTTGAAAGAAAACAATAACAAAACGAGGTCTTTCAACTGAAGTGGATGTCTTGACAGCCCAAACTTCACGTCTTGCTCCTTTAGTAATTGAGGGTAATTCGTGTAACTCCCACTTCCTAAATGGAATAACTATAGGTTGATCTTTTTGAATGGATTTCATGAGATTTAATTTTATATCGTCATTAGGAAAGATATGTTTAACTTTTAGCTCAACGCTTGCAATGTTAATTTTAGCTGTTGTAGTGGAGAGCGTTCCAGAGACATTCTTTTCAGTAATATATAAGCAATCATTATCATTTCGTGCCCGAACTAGTCGTATTGTTTGACGCCCACATGTAATCATTGAATAATCGTTGAAAATGTTGAAAATATGTTTGAGGGGTATTTGAAGGTTGAAGGACTTGTCGCTAACATTCAGAATAGGATCTTTCGGGTAATTCCAGCCGGCTATAGCCATATGATTGGAATCTTCTTGGTTATAACAAGTCATAGCACGTACGGCACTCACTATTCCAGGATCCCGAACTGTTTCCATTTCCCTGGCACTTTCACTGTACGTACATGAATCGAATAGAAAGGCTCCAACGTTATTTGCTAATTTTACGTCACCAGCTCCGTGTATTTCAAGCGAACCTTTAATGCATAACAATGTTTCGCTCATTGCAAAGAACGAATCAACCTGATTGATGCTAAACTCCACAATGTCACTGCAATTGAATGATTTTATGAATGGAGCATAGGTTCTGTATTCAGCCTTTCGAATTGAATCATCAAACATCGGCTTACGGTAGATATCAAACATTGGAGGTATGTTGTCGTTTTGGCGTTGACGTTTTCCATATATTGTTGTCATTTTTCAATTTAAAACCCAGCGATTGCAGGACCAATTTGTTTGCGAACGTAAGCTGTTTCAGCTTTGGTGACTGCTCAGCTAATGAAGTTGAAAGTGGTGCAGATTGTCTTTTATGATTGATTATTAGCCCCATCGCGCTCTAAGCTCCAACACCAACGTACTTAGTTCTCCACGAAAGTTTACAGGCTGACCGTCCTGGTCTAAGGCTATGACAGTGATGTTGGTTATTTCACGTTGTGGTATAACGGGTAAGTAGAGCAAATTATGAGGAATTTCGTCAATGGAATATCCGGGATCCACTTGTATGACGAATTCGTATATAGTATGAGCAGGTCTGTTTGCATCGAAGGCTCCAGTGGTAATGTTACAATCGAAGCGGATGCTAGATACTTTAATAATTTTGACGGGGAGGTCCGAAGAGTGCAATTTGTTAGCGTCGAGTATTTTCGGTGAAAATCCCAATATTCTTCCAAGACTATCAGCTTCCATGAAGGAAATTTTGTATTTACTGGAAAATTTCACATTTCAACGTATTATGATTGGGTTTTAGTGAAAATACCGGTCTTGTTGAATTGCTCGCGCCCAACTTATCACTAATAAACGCTTCAAGATCAGCAATTTCATAACATCCTGTGGGAAAATCAAAACTTTGAAGCTTGCCCTTGGTATCGTAGTAGTAAAACTTACAATTTTC
>CAJUYG010001095.1:43724-65724 GCA_910591675.1 Galerucella calmariensis
CTCAAGGTAGTGTGACAGATAAGCAATTTAATTCTAGAGTTTATTTTTAAAATATTATTGATAATAAGAAATAATTTTTGTTAATAAAATCTTTAGATGATTTAAAAAGGTCTCTATTGGGGGGATGGAATATCATTGTTCCAATTAAAGGGTACAACGGTGTTTTTAAACTCATTTGTAGAAGGTAGTGTTTTTAAAAAGTGTGACCGTCAATGGAATGCGCCTGTAACATCTGTTGGTATCCCTGAGAAAATATCTTTTATTTGATAATAGAGTTTTGGTTATAATTATCAATATTATAAAATACATTTTCCCATGATTGCTTTGTGTTTATTCGAGAATTTTTGGGTTCGAATAAATCCTTTTGCAAACTAGGAAAATCTGTTACATAATATTTACGGACATTGCAATCAAATTACCAAAAGATCATCAGCTGGTTGTATGGGAAGTTTTTCAATTTTCCATAATGTTCATTAATAAATGATAATTTTAAAATTGACCATAAACACTCCGGATAAGTTCTTAACGGGTTGAGGTCTTTGACGAAGTGTCTTTGTAGTGGTAGGTTTGACAGAATTATGTTTGGTTATTGGCCCATAAAGAGCCAGCAAATTTTGGAGCCTCGTTGAATTGATACATTATTGCTGTGTCACTGTGCACCTAGTCCAATTTAATACATAAGTAGACTAGTTCGATGAACTTGATCCATCCAAACTTTTCATCACCATCAAATATGAAGTTCAATTTGACGTGATAACGCGACATTTGACGTGACAACGTGACGTTTGTCGTGATAACGTGACGTTTGACGTAACAACGTGACATTTGACGTGATAGCGTGACAATTGACGTGACAACATGACATTTGTCGTGACAACGTGACGTTTGACGTGACAACGTAACGTTTGACGTGACAACGTGACGTTTGACGTGACAACGTGACGTTTGACGTGACAACGCGACATTTTGACGTGACATCCAACAGTAGTATTATGTAGCAGAAGCAGCTCCATTTGGTTGGAGTTTATTTGGTATATCGTATCCTGAAGAGGGTCTACTGAAGCATTTAAAAACAATGCTGTCCAGTATAGACCATAACAAAGTAGAGACTATCCCATTAAAAATATATAATTAATGTATAATAACCTTGGGCGGGCTTGTTTCCTCTACTTCACGCAACGCATTCCATTTCTACAGGGTGGTTATACTAAAAATGGAGATTCACCAGTGAGTGTTAAATAACTCAGAAAGACATCATCATCAACCATTTTTTTTATTTTAACATATACTGTATTACCGAAGATTTATTAAAAACGTATTTTAGAGTGATTAGTTTTTATTGGAAAAACACCTTGTATATACCCTAACAAGGATAGTGGAATTTTATATTTTATCACATAACGTTTCACATTTTTTCACTCTGATAATTGGCATGTGACGTTTTGACCTTTTTCGAAAGGCTGAATATAGAACCTTCTATATTTTCGCAAATTATTTTTTATAAAGTTTTCACTTAATGTATCCATATCTAAAACAATCGTATATGTCACCTGTCTTTGTATGATACACACTATGTTTTGTCCCATACTTTTTGCTGCACCCTGTATATGTTAAAAGAATAATGGGTTTTTTTTTTCAACGATATGTCATAGCGGTAGTGAACGTGAATTTCCAACGTCACTTGAGATAATTTTGCAACACTCTGTGTATGATAAAAGAGTAGGTATCATAAGAATTTGTGTTGCTATAATATATTCAGTTAAAGTTCAATAAAATTCTCGAATAGCACTTTGAGTCTTCACATGAATGTAGGAAAAAGAAATAAAAAATGAATTTTATAATATATATATTTATGATAAACAATAACTATAAAACTTACACATTTTAAAAGTCTAAATCACAAAATTTGATTGAACCGACAAAAGATTAATATATATTTATGATAAACAATAACTATAAAACTTACACATCTTAAAGAACTACCTGGAATTATTATATCATCAAACCGAGGCTTCATCCGGTTCTACTATTCGATAAATTTTAATATAACGTTCGTAGGAATTTCAGAAAAACAATTTAATTATTTGCAAAAGTTTATTTTAAAAATATCATTGATAAAAAGAAATTATTTTTGTTAATAAAGTCTTGAGATGATTTAAAAGGTCTCCATTATAGGACATGGAATATCAAATATGTTCCAATTAAAGGGTCCGGCTGCAACAAGTTTTTTGGTAAACTCATTATATTTGTAGTATGTGGTGTTTTTGAAAAAGTACATGTGTCCGTCAATGTACTGGAATGCTCCCGTAACATCTGTGGGTAGTCCAGGGAAAATATCTTTTATTTGTCCTCTATTCTGGACAGTTTTCAAGTTCTTGTCAAATTCAATATAATTACTGTTATTATAAAATACATATATTTTCCCATGATTGCTTTGAAACATTGTGTTTATTTGAGAATTTTTAGGTATAATTAAATTATTTTCCTCAAGTATTTGTAGAGCGGGAAAATCTGCTACATAGTATTTACGGTCATTGACTGCTATTAAATTATTTGAAGAACTTTGAAAAATTTGAATTACGGGGCCCACTTCTTCAGGTAAATAATCATCGAGTATTTCTGGTTGCGAGGGAATAAGTTTCGAGTTCAAATCAATTTTCCATAGGGAATTTCCATTAATAATATATAAATGGTAATTTTCAAATTCACCAGCCATGGCAATGAACATATACTCCGGTGTTATATCGCATAAATTTTTATCCGGTTCATTTGGTTGATGTCTATGATCAAGTGTCTTTGTAGTCGGTGGTGGACGAGATGTGGGTTTGAAAGGATTATTTACATATGTATTGATTGGTCCATAAAGAGCTTCAAGGGCCATTTTATCATCCTCATCCAATTTAGGAACAATGTTGAATTGATACCATGGATACATTATTGCTGACTCAATATCACTGTGAGCAATTCCTAGGATATGTCCAATTTCATGAATTAATACCATAAGTAGACTAGTCTGATCTTCTGAAGTTGATCCATCCAAACTTAAATCCCACTTCTCATCAGCATCAATATGAAGCTCTACACAACTGTTGCCTTTTGGGAAATAAGCATGTGCCAACACCTTTCCGGGACCATCAAATGTACTGGAGCACTCATCTCTACCTTGGCAATCTGCTCGAAAATAGTGCTTTCCCCGTACAACTGTAATAGTTATATCGGGAGCATAAGGGCGTGTTTTGTGTATTAATTCAAATTTAAACTTTGAACTGTTACTCCACACTTCAAAAGCCTTTTTGGTTACTTCAAGATATTCTGGATTTGCCCGAGTTGCCTGAGGGAAATACCATTTCAAATCAAATTTCGACCATTTTGATTTAACTCTAAAAGAATGATCATCGTCGGAAGCTGCTTCACTTACATTACATCTTGGTCTATTTAGAAGTTGAATTGTATTTTCATCTAATTCTCCCGTTGCAGGGATATTATATCTTTCTTGAAAACTCAACAAATAATCCCCAAGTTTAGTCAAATCATTTTCATTTGTGTACCCGAAACGTTGTAAATACTTCATAGCGTACTGTTGGTCGATAACACATAGCGCTGGGCAGAGCGCTGTCGCTAATATAATTATTAACATGATCTTCACCCTTCTGTTATCTTTAAAAAACTAATCCCCAAACACATTATCAACAACATATATATGTTTTTTCAAAAAAACCTCCCAAAGACTCAACACGTTGCGTTTGACGTGCCACGCATATTTCAGTTCAAATATAGCAAGTTAAGCCTCCTCGGCATTCGTTGCATAGACGTGCTGACACATACATATTACAAAATAATATTTAATTGCAATCAATTTCCTGATATGAACCTGAGCCACATGACCTGGTACTTAGGTCGATCAACTTATAAATTAATTTATGCCATTTTAAGTTTTTAATTTCTTAAAACAATATGATATAAAATTGTTATAAGTATTATTAGAAAAACATCCTGTATATTCATCAACTTTTATATTACATGAAGATTGAAATTTTCGTTTTACAATTTTTAAAATAAAATATTGGAAAGCAAGTTATTGCATGCCGCAGACTACATTTACGTTCGTGGACAAGAAAAAGCCGAGTTTCTGCAAAGGAAATGTCACATTTTCGGTATTTTTCCACATATTGACGTTTGCAAATTTGATGGTACACCCTATGAAACTGTTTGACGTGTATCATTTGACGTGTCACGTGACGTTTCGACGTGTGTCATTTGACCTGACGTTCCATTCAAATCGGATGAAGCTAGGTGCTAGTGCCTTTATGGTAGCATTATTGCACATGCTTATACTCTCCATAAATTACATCACTTTCCATACATAATGCCGTTTGTTTCATTCAAATCGGACCAATAGTAACGAAGTTAGGTGTTAGTGCCTTTTTTGCGCTACTTTCAACCATCCCCGGTATATCTATACTCTCGATTACGTAGATTACCTCCGCACCGCCCCCACGTTCACATTGCAGCAGCAATACCTTTCTTCGCTAATAATATGCATGAGAGCTTATGGCAGCATGTGTTGAATGCCTTGCTATAGACGCGAAGGTTGTGGGATCGAATCTCACTGAAGTTTTTTTCAGATTTTTAAATATACAACAGGACTAAAAATGGCTGCCGCTTTTACAACAGGACTAAAAATGGCGGACTAAAAATGGCGGCCTGCATTGAAATACTAAAAATGACTACATTCAAATTTGCCGCGCCACTCTCAGCGCCACCAAGCGGAGATTTTTGAAGTAGTGCGCTAGAAACTGTATTGCTCTATCTACTAATATGGATAAATAATTGTAACTGAATCTGAATTATTTCAACTATACAACACAAAAAATCTATCAAAATTAAAATAAGGATCACAAAACATTCAGTGTACATTTTATTATAAGTATACTTACATTCAGATAATTCTATTTATTTTCACAATAACAATTGAATATTAAGCTGTCTTAGAGGGATTTAATAAAGGATAAGACAGGACAGGGTGCGGATCATATTTTTTCCAGGTGAATACTGTACAGATTAATATTTGGGAGGAGAGTGTATGGTACAACATTTTATATATTATTGAATAGAACAAAAATTTTAAGAAATACTCTTGATGAAAGTATAATTTTTTATGGTGTTTACGCCGGACTTGAATGCTAGACAAAATGATATTCGGTTCGGAATGAATTATGAAAATGCTGATATACGATATTTCGATAGCCCATTCTGGGCAACAATTTCCCCTACCGGCGAACACTTTTCGTACTCGGCCCAGTAGGTGACAAAATTATATAGGGTGGATAAAGAAACTGCCCGTGATGAATTCCAAGAGAATATCTTTTTGGGCCAAATTTAACTTCATATCGCCTTTACGTAAAAAAAGGCAAAACAGAATAAAAATAAACCAAAAGCTACATGTAATCGTCTTCCTCTCACTTGCTTTTTAAACTACTCTCACACTATTCTACAGTACACTTTACCTAAAAAATGACAATTAGATCTACAAATTTGTTCGCCACTGTGTTTGGAAGATATTGCTATTTGAATTTTCGAGTACCGTTCGATTCGTGTGAAATCATTCGCACGAACAAAATCCATTCGACGTTCTCGCGAATAGTCGAATGTTCAAAGCATAGATAACAAAGATAAAAAGTTCAAAGATACGGGCCCTGATATATGGATTATTTGGCAGTTTAGGAGATAATTTAACGCACGAGCAGAGCGGGTGCGTTAATGTTCGAGATTGTTAATTGCCCTTTTAATACTCCAATACTCGTGTTAATTACAAAGCTTTTCCGTCGACTATTCGTTTTTCTCAATATTTAAAAAATTTAAATATTTATTTGGCATTGTTAAAAATGAATAATGACGTTGAAATGTATGTTTGGTTGCCTACACCACAGGTAACTCTTAATATAGGTATAAGATGTGCGTTGGGTTGCCCATAGAAAATCATGCTTCAATAGAGGTCATTAATGTATGATTTTGTCCCATATTGAAAACGTTATGGTTGACAGAAAATACAATTATGTGCTGCGCAGAAAAAAGGAAAGACACTTGTGCTCAAAAGATTTTGCATCAAAAGGAAGACATTCTAGCATAAAGCTTTGCCACCAATCGATTCAGAGGAAACTTTTTCATACGCAAGTGAATTTTATAACGTTGTTTCCAATCATTAAGATTAAGAGACTTAACGGAGAAAATGTTAACTGTTAACCCGCTAAATAATTCCAGAAAATTCGTGACTCGGAATTTTGCAACAAATTTTCCGAGCAAGGTTCTTCTTCTTAGTGTTGACTCGACAGGCTATAAAGATGGTGCCACCTGTGTCAATTGATTTATGCTAAAAAACGAAGAAGATATAGGTTCAGGCTTTATTTATTATCTTGACGTATGGTACATATTAAAAAAAATTTAAATACTATTTTATACTGGTCGAAGTATAACTTGAAAAAACTAAGAATTATGTCTACCAGGAAGTGCTATTTTGTTCATCTGAACAGTAATTTGAAGATTAATTTGTTACACAATGAAAAAACGACAATTGGTCGAAGTTTAGAAACGAAAATTGACGATAGATTTGTTTCAAAACAACAAATCGAATGCGTAGCTAATACTGAAAATTGCACGGTAAAAATAAAACCAATTGGAAAGTCGATTTCTGGTGTGGATGGGTATGCTATTGTTAAGGATAAAACTTATACATTAGGACCTGGTCATGTAGTAGAGCTCCGATTAGGGTTCCATCCATTTGAAATAATGTTTGATTGTCCAAATGAAGAAAAACCTGAACATAAAGCTAAAAAACTAAAACTAGACATTGAAAGTAATACTAGAAAAAAAGTTTTTTATAATGGAGAAGGTAATTGGGAAGATATTGACAACAGAGAGCTGTTGATTTATACTCCTAAGCAAATAGAAAGTTGTCAGAAAATAGCTTCTTTTGATATCGATGGTACAATTATAAAAACAAAATCTGGTGCTAAATTTCCCAAAGATACAGATGATTGGGTTCTTAATTATGGTGATATACCTTCTAAATTACGAAAATTATATGAAGACAAATTTAAAATTGTTTTTTTCACTAATCAATCTGGAGTGGGAAGAGATACTTCACAAATTAAGAATTTTAAAGTAAAAATAGAGAATATCTTAAAGAAAATATCTTTGCCAATACAAGTGTTTATTGCATTAGAGAAAACCAAGTATAGAAAACCTGTAACTGGTATGTGGGAAACTTTAAAACTTAAAAAAAATGATGATGTTGATATTGATTTAGATAAGTCTTTTTTTGTTGGAGATGCAGCTGGTAGGGAAAAAAATTGGGCACCAAAAAAACCAAAGGATCATTCAAGTGCTGATAGACTCTTTGCTTTAAATGTGGGATTAAAATTTTATACTCCAGAAGAATATTTTTTAAACAGCAGATGCATTCCATTTACATTACCAGAATTTGATCCTAGAAATATACCAGTTCCCAAAGATTCACTTCCAAATATAGATTATGAAACACCAAATATTATAGTGATAGTTGGAGGTCCAGGTTCAGGGAAAAGTAGTTTCTGTAAATCATTCCTAGAACCAAAGGGTTATGTACACATTAATCGAGATACTTTAGGCTCTTGGCAAAAATGTGTTAAAATGTTAGAAGAAGCGATCCAAAACAAGAAAAACTGTGTAATTGATAATACAAATGTAGATAAAGAATCCAGAAAACGATATACGGATGTAGCTAAGAAATCAAATATACCTTGTAGATGTTTTGTTATGAGTACTTCTCATCAGCATTGTAAACATAATAATAAATTTCGAGAATTAACTGATAAAAGCCACGAACCTGTTAATGATATTATTATTAATACTTTGAAGAAGAATTACCAAAAACCAGAGTTAGAAGAAGGATTTGAGGAAATTATCGAAGTTCCATTTGTGCCACAATTTATCGATAGTGCAAATGAAAGATTATACAAAATGTTTTTGTTGGAGAAGTGATTAAATTATAAATATGTTGTGATTTTTTCCTTGTAGGAATGGTTCAATTCTGTATTTCTTTTTGGAGAGTTTTTGATTTTGAGATAGTTGAACCTTGAGGAGATAAAAACTTCCAAAATGTAAATGATCCTGATTAATGAATTTCCAGTGAATCTTTATAAATCTCACCATCCTGCATGAGTGTGCTTTTTCCATGATCTTTATCCTGTTTTATATAGTAAGTCCAATTTTGCTAGGTATGGATGTCTTTTAGGTGTTGCATATAAGAACATAGTTTTCTCGCTGTGGGGGCTGTTTTTAAGGGTATGTTCTGAACCCAGCTTATTATTTGTTGCTCCAACAATTCCTGAGATAGTCGTTATTCCCTATCATAATATTCACTTAGAGCAGTAACAGAGGGAGCTAGCGTTACGTATTTGGTGGCATATTTTTTGCTTTAGGGTTGCTTTATTGAAAAATCCTAAAAACAACCTGTAATAACGCCCTGTACTTATTACAGGCAAAATAATATTGAGATGGCTGACGTGTGCACTTTTTTCAACTCAGGTGGCTATATAGAAAAACTACTGAAACCACCCCTACATGTCAAACTCACCCTCGCGACTACTAAATACTGCAAGTATTATTTTACATGTGAGGGCGGATTATCTAATTTTTTGATAAAGCCACCCTAAAGCAACAAAATATGCCAACAGGCTCTTATCGCTAGCTCCCTCCGTTACCGACATATAGCACTTAGATTGTCTTGATTTAATTTCACTTTTCCACTAACTTGTCAATTTATAAATTCATTTTTGCCTTTTTGGACTACTAATTATTTTATTTAAAAAATATGCATTCCATCTAAGAGGTGGGAAAAGACTGTAAGAAAATATATGAAATGTAAGTAAAGAAAGATGGAACACACACTTTTTAAAATGGGACGAGTATAGCAGGAGGGTCACAGCGTGTCTAGCAATGTGTTGAAAGTTATCTACTGTTTTTATTTCTACCTCTATATGCCAAATATAAAAGACAATCCTTCTATAGTGCTGTGCAGTTGGAAAATATGTAGATGGAGGTTTACTTTGACTTATGCATTCATTTGCGAGTTCATTTGATCTCAACAGGTTGTAGTCACCCAGAAGAGTCTTTGATTATATAAGCCCTACTAGATCTTTCCAATGGTCAGATCTTCTCTTTTTCTCGGCTTTACCTATTTCTTCAAATATTACATTGGGGCTGATTCCGCAAAAGGGTTCAGGCACTCAGAAAGGTATTTCAGTCCCTCTTTTTGCTAGTTCATCTGCTATTTCATTTCCTTCTATTCCAGTGTGTCCTGGAATCCATGGTAAAGTGACTATTTCTCACATAGTTCATTGAGTTTGCCTAGGCACACACCATTTTGGAACTGACTACACAAGAGCTCAGTGCTTTAATGGCTGCTTGACTATCCGACATTATGATAATCCTTTGTCTTCTGTATCCTTTATCAATATTAAACTGGGCGCACTTTCTTATAGCGTGGATTTCCGCTTGAAAGATACTTGGGGTTTTTCCCAAGCTTTCAGAGTGTTTGGTTCCTGACAGAACACTCCTATCCCAGTTCCTTCTATTGCTTTTGAGCCCTCTGTGTACCATTGAATGGCATTCTTTCGAAGTCTGTTAATGGTATTTGGATCCCATTCCTTCTTGTTGCTTAATTCCGTAACAAATTTCTTTGAAAGGTTGAAAAAATGACAGTAATTTTAATGATTTATTAAAAAATCAACACCATGTACAAATATTTTTGAATGTATATAATCTCTAATATAATTTAATTAAAGAGTGATAAGTAAAATCTCTAATATATGGGGTCATCTCTTCTCACTTTTACCGTTATATAAAAATATGACAAAACCGAAAAATAACTCCCAAAAAACGAGTTATTCACAAAAACAGCAGCTTTTACGTAAAAAAATTGTCAGTAAACATCAAATTATTTTAAGCGTTGTATACTATATGGACCTAGTTCTGATAGAACCTACAATTTAATATACTTTTTAAGTCTTCTATTATATAATTAACTATTTTTGTGAATTACATATTTATATATAAAAAAAATCAGTGATTTATCATTTGTTGAACTAATTTCAGTACCATTACTTCTATACTTTGTTCTCACACGAACAATTTTCAGTTAAGTAGGTATGAAACAATAATACAGAAAGAAGAAAAACTGTAGACAAGTACTAGAACCTAAATATACATGTAAAAAACAGAATATACATGGATGTCCTAATAGACCACACAAATATTTGTTCAAGATTAAACAAAAATGCAAAAGCCAATTCTAAAATGAAGTAGAAAAACATCTCTTCAAATTACCCTGTTAGATAATGGACAAGTTAAATTGAATAAAATATTAATTGAGACATATAAAAATAATATTAGCCGGTTTAAGTTGGAATAAAGTATATTATTCCACTTCATTTTAGTACAAAATATAAAATTAGTCTTATTTTATTGTTCCCGCATCACTAGGTCGTCATCGACATCCAATCCACAACAAGATTTTCATTATAATTTAAGATATATTACTTTTTTTATCCTCTACTACCTAGAAATACTAACTAAGTTAGCAGTAATGGCTAATGGACGGTATTTTTGAGACTAAAAACAGCATCTTTTCCTCAGCATAGACCAACCTTTATATTAAAATAAGTAAATAAATAAGTATATACGTTGCATCATTTATACTTGAATATAGCTGAGTAGTTCAAATGCAACATAGTCTTTTAAATTTAAATTTCGTCATTTTTTGAAAAGAACACTTTGTATATTTAATTTGATATCAAGTGATAGCCGAACTCTTCTTCCAGAAAATTATAGTTTGTGGAAGTTTAATTGAAAAATGAGTGATATTTTTATTAAAAAAATGGTAGTTTTGAAATTTAAATTTCTTAAATTTTTGAAAGGAACACTTTGTATATTTTGATCACAAGTGATAGCCGAACTTTTCTTTTTCTAGAAAATTATAATTTGTTGAAGTTAAATTGAAAAATGAGTGAGTTATGTTTATTAAATTTCGTCAATTTTTGACAGTAATACCCTGTACATTTTGATCATATATGAAAGGAGAACTCTTACTCTTATTGAAAATGTATAATTTGTTGAAGTTTAATTGAAAAAATATTGACTTATGTGGTTAATAAAAATATAGTTTTGATATACCAGAGAGTAGTTCAAATGTAACATAGTTGAAATCATAACTTTGATGAACCTAAAATATTTGTCTTTCCAATTTGCATACATAACAGCAAAAAAAGGAACTAAGTAAAGTATTTTTCACTTAAACTTATTAATAAAAAATTTGAAGTTGGTCTATGTGAGAATCCATTTAAACTCTATACCCGAATAAAAATTTTCGTTGATGCTGCCAATTTATTTGTACTAATTACATTAATTGTTGATCGTTAAAATAATGAACACAACTTTAAATAAGAAAATCTTAATATCAAATAAATTCTAAATTTTTATATTTGATTAGAACGCAACCAAAAAAAAGTTTAGTCTTATACCTTAAGTATGATATGACGATTTGAAATTTCTTATCCTAAGGGCGTTCTCTCTCCATTTTAATACCTTTTAGTTACATTTACACAACCTATGGTTAAAACACGACAAATCATAATATGTTCACCATCAGCTGCAATGAGATTCATATTTATCGGAATTTTAAGAGGTATTGGTGAAGTTTTATCTTCCAGAGAACTGCATCTTTTATTACACTACAATTCCCTCAAATATCTTTTTTCATTAATAATTTTAAAAAATCTACAACTTATTTTCAGATCTTTTTACATAGGCACTAAACTTTGATAACTACACAAAAAATTCAATGAAAACTATTTACAACTTTACAATAAAATATTTTAAACGAGATTCCTTATTGTCAATAAAATAGCTAAAGCCACAAGGTACTCCGATATGTATACAATAGCTGCTGCATTGTATATTTCACAATATGGACATTGACTGCTGCCACAGACTTGACAAATGTCTAGAACGTAGGAAGATAAGGCATCGAATATGGTTTCATTGAACCGTTCTGTAAAAAAAAAACAAATAGATCTAGACCTTCCTGCATTTTTTACATTATGAATAACTATTAAAAAATATCTTACCTGGAGCATAGTAGTCGTATACTCGAATAGGTAGATATCTTGACATGTTGGCTACTGGATGCCACCTTTCCACAGTGAAGTTGATGCAAGTTTCTTGATAATCCAACTAAAAACAAAACGAATTTGTGAAACATTAAATAAAAATTAAGTACAAGTATTGATAAACTTACATAATCGAAATAGAAGATGACTTTTCTTTCGAAAAATCTAGCTCGTTGTAGATTCCTTACTCTAGAAGATAAAACGTAAGCGTCTAGGTCTTGTTGTTGTATAATATAGCCGGTAGGAACGGTTACGTCTAAGACTGCCATACCAGATCTTTCGGATTCGTTTATATTGTTCCATCTAGAGAAAAATAAGACCAAGTTACGATAAAAAATGTCAAATATCAAAAACAAATATCAAAAACAAATACAAAATAAAGAGGTTTTTCTATATACGAGCCTTTCTCAGTGAAGTTGGTCTAAGCCTCTAAAAAACCACTTGTCATTTGGATTATAAAAAAGAATAGATTCAATTATTTTTTTAAAGAAACACCCTGTAAATTTTGATTCTATATTAATACAGAGCTCTTCCTCTTTACGCAAATGTATCATTTGTAGCAGTTTAATTGATATTAGTTAAAAAAAATTGTTTTACAATTTAATTTTCGTCAATTTTCAACGGAACACCCTGTAAATTTTGATCAAACATGAAAACCGAGCTACCCCTCTTTCCGGAAATGTATAATTTGTGGCAATTTAATTGAAATTGGGTGAGTTATTTGATTTTATATAAAAAAGTGTTTTAAATTTAAAGTTGATCAATTTTTTATTTGGAACACCCTGTAAATTTTGATCATATATGAAAGTAGAACTCTTCCTCTTTCCGGAAATGTATAATTTGTGGCAGTTTAATTGAAATTGAGTGAGTTATTTCGTTTTATACATAAAAAAGAGTTTCAAATTTGAAGTTAATCAATTTTTAAAAGAAACACCCTGTAAATTTTGATCCTATATAAAAGTAGAACTCTTCCTTTTTCCGGAAATGTATAATTTGTGGTAATTTAATTGAAATTGGATGAGTTTTTTGGTTTTATACAAAAAAGTGTTTCAAATTTAAAGTTGATCAATTTTTTACTAGGAACACCCTGTAAATTTTGATTATATATGAAAGTAGAGATCCCCCCCTTTCCGAAAATGTATAATTTGTGGCAGTTTAATTGAAATTGAGTGAGTTATTTCGTTTTATACAAAAAAAAGAGTTTCAAATTTGAAGTTAATCAATTTTTAAAAGAAACACCCTGTAAATTTTGATCCTATATAAAAGTAGAACTCTTCCTTTTTCCGGAAATATATAATGTGTGGTAATTTAATTGAAATTGGATGAGTTATTTGGTTTTATACAAAAAAAGTGTTTCAAATTTAAAGTTGATCAATTTTTTACTAGGAACACCCTGTAAATTTTGATTATATATGAAAGTAGAGCTCTCCCTCTTTCCGAAAATGTATAATTTGTAATAGTTTCATTGAAATTGAGTGAGTTATTTGGATTTATATGAAAAAGTGTTTCAAATGTAAAGTTAAAACATTTTTAAAAGAAACACTGTAAATTTTGATCTTATATGAAAACTAAACTCCTCCTCTTTCCGGAAGTGTATAATTTGTAATAGTCTAATTGAAATTGAGTGAGTTATTTGGTTTTATATGAAAAAAGTGCTTCAAATTTATAGTTAATCAATTTTTAAAAGAAACACTGTAAATTTTTATCCTATATAAAAGTAGAACTCTTCCTCTTTCCGGGAAATGTATAATTTGTGGCAGTTTAATTGAAATTGAGTGAGCTATTTTGTTTTATACAAAAAAAGAGTTTCTAATTTTTATATATATTTTGATACCTCGTGAGATTCGAACTCTTACTCTTTCCCAAACTATTTAATTGTTTGAAGTTTATTTGAAAAATTAGTGAGATATTTTGTTTAAAAAAAAGTGTCAAATTTGATCAACTTTTTCAAAGAACATCCATCCCATGTAAAATCCGGACTCTTCCTCTTTCCGGAAATGTATAATTTGTAACAGTTTAATTGAAAATGAGTGTTATTTGATTATAACTGAATAATAGGCGATTTATTTGGTTATTTAAAAAAAGTGTGTTACGAGGGTTATACTTAAAGTATGTTTTTATAATTTCAGTGAATTATCGAAACAAAGAAAAATATGTTCAAGAAAAGTGTTCCTACTTATACAGGAGGTTCTGTTTAATAAATACATCAACACATTTCTAGATCATAATGTTGATCAAAAATATTCCCTAAATCACTGCACAAATTTCGAAAATTAAACCTTACCTTTGACAGCTGAAAAATGTGATGTGAGACTGATTCCTTCCATAAAAATACTGCTTAGTCCAAAGATCAAAAGCCGTCACAGGAGGTTTGGTCTGGAATCTTTCGATATCCACGTTATATTGTACAGACATCTGCAATACAGCATACCCCGTACCCTTAGCCTGCACTTTGACAGTTCCCCAAGCGTTCGGTATTTCCAAATATTGCAAATTCGCCCAATTCTTATCGTTAACGTACAAAGTTTGCGTTTGTCCCGGTAGAGCGGTAGCTTCAACCGTCACGGAAAGACTGGAAATATCCCTGATACGTTGCGCCGAAGTGTATTCGATAAGAGCTTTCATAGCGTTAGCAGTATCCATGGTAGAAGCCCATCCACCATCGTATAACCTTTGAGTATTCAACCATCTTACGATATTATCGACTAGAACTTCTTGTTCCTGTCGAGCTACGTACACCATAAGACCGTACGCGGTGGCTTCGATATTTTCCGAGTCGAATTCGTATGGTAATCTCGGTAGAAGGAAGGGTTTTTGATTTTCTATTTTATACGGCGGTTGAGGAATGGATTTTCGTCCCCAATATAACAATCCACCTTCAGATATCCGTCTGCTAGATAGTTCTATGAAAGCATTTTCAGCGTTAGCGGCTTTGTTTTTCATTAAAGCGTACGAGACTATGGCTACTTCGAAAGCGTTTCCATGGGTTTGGATCAATTCCATGTTTCTGTCTAGCCAATGGATTGCTTTTCGTGCTGCTAGGGCTACTTTAGAACTCAAGTGACCTAAATTAAAAAAAAAATATATGTATATTAACCACAAATAGGCCAGACGATAGGGGTAACAATTACAAGTAATTAGCAATACGGCTGATTTTTTTCATAGGTACCTTAAAGTATGTAGATTGATATACAAAAAAGTTTACCAGTCTATCGATTTCCCAAATTAGAAAAAAAAGATTAAAAATACTTTTGTCGAAATTTTTTAATATTTCGCGTTGGGAGGGAGGTGAAGGAAAATAAATAATACCACCGTGTAGGGGGAGTGTTTTGCAACAAAAAAGGTTTCCTGCGTTTCTTTCGCCTGAGCAATGGTTTGTCCGGAAAAAATTCGGTAAACTAAGTATGTGTTCCGCATCCGCGCGACTCTGCTGCACAGCGGAAGACTTACTTTCTGAATCGCGAAAAAAAATATAAATATTTAATCAGAATTTTTTTTCAATATTTGGTAAGAGTTAAGGTTCTAATTAATAATAAAAATTTTTTACATATTTTTATTGGAAAAAGATATGCAAAAAATTATATCTTAAAATTATAAATTAATCATCTATTATACCTTTTCACTATATACATTTTGATCGTTGAATATTAATCTTTATATTACAGAAGTATCAAATTTCATTTTGAAAAAATAAAGAAGATTCCTACCCAAATCTATAAAAATTGTTCAAAAAAGTTCACTTTATGGCCCGCGCGGGCATAAAGAGAAATAATTTTTTGCTCAACTTATTTAATAACCATGTCGTAAGCTTCTTTAGACTTTTTTGGCAACAGATTTACAGTTGCTTTCTTTTCTTTTTCAATAATTTCGTCAGGAATTCCAAAATCTTCGTTTATTTTGACTTCTAACTTTGACACATATAAAATTTATTGTGATATTATGACATTTATGTTTGTCAACATTCACCTATTAATTCAAACCGAATTTTTTAAAACACTGATTTGTATTGATATTGGATTGCAATAACGAACTAGTAAGACATAAAAGTTTGTATGTACCGCAGACCTAAAAAGAAGTGTATAACCTCGGTACATAAATAACTATTTTATTGAGATACTTGGTTTTTGATTAGAATATATTTTTAATTATTAATTTTCTAGAAAATCGTTTCTTCCGAGTCCGAACCAATAACACCACTTCATCCCTAAAACAACAAACCAACGACACTCCCCAAGGATCAGTTATTAGCTCAACACTTTTCCTATATTCTAAACCAGCACTCCAAACTAGTTAAAGGTAGATTGTACGCTGATGACCTGGTAATATTCTCCGAAGGTAAGAACATCCACTCAATTCAGAAGCACATCCAAGAATCTCTGAACAAACTACAAAACTAGTTTAAACTCACAGGCCTGCAATTTTCAATAGAGAAGACCAAATGCATACATTTTTCCAAAAAACATAACCCCATAACATAAACTGTCTAGGTATCCGAAGTTGGAAGGCGAAAACAACCGACAGGAAACAGTGGAGGAACATAATTAAACTGATTTGAAAAGTTGGAAATGGGGCCCGATCCCCCCCAACAAATCTGGATCTAAAAAGCCGCTCCGGCGACTAAACCCCTCCTGGGGTACATAGTCACTATATATATATAATTACCCCAGAGGTAGATGCGACTTTTTTGTAAATAAAAAAAAATATTTTTAATATATTTTTTTTCATAGCTTGTGACATCGATAGGGTGGTAAAATTTTCTTTATTTTAATCTACTTACTTTAAAGTACTTATATAAAAAAAATCAGCCGTATTGCTAATTACTTGTACTTTTGGTCTAAAATGACCCATACCGACTGGCCTAAAATTAAATATGACCGAGCATCACTGTTGCTGCTTGCTTTTTATAGTCAAATTACAACAAAAATAATAGTCTTACTCGTTAAATCCTTCACAGCTTCCAATGTGATGAGTACGTGAGCTGTCAGCGTGATATTTCTGTATCTAATCGGATCGTTATTGGTGTTCAAACTGGAATTATATTTTCTATCCGGCAGCCAGTCTTCTTCCCAAAAAGCACCGGATTCGCTCTGATGCGCTAAAATCCACTCCACTGATTTTGAAATAACCAATGGATCGATGTAAATATAATTTTCCCATTCGTAAAAACTAGCTTCTTGAAATATCCTGGCGCAATACGCCGTCAACCAAACCGAAGAAACCGATTGATTCCTGAAATAAATATATATATTTTTAAAAAGAACCACTTTCAAAAATTGTCATGATATATGACAGTTAAAAAAATCTTACCAGTCGCTTCTGAACGTGCTAAAAGATCCATCGTGTTTCATGAATGACAGCTGACGTTGATATCCGATGTTCAAATAGTGGAAAGCGTCACGGGAAATAGTTCTGTTTCTGATTTGAGTGTATCTCATGTATAGAAGGGTGTACATGTTGACGGCGAAAGAGAAGATGTTTTGTTCACCGCAGTCCTAAAATAATAGTTATTTATGTAACTAGTGTGTAAAGTAGCCTTTTTTTTGACGAATGTGAATATTGTCGCATGAGCCGAAGGCGAATGCGACAATCACATGAGTCGAAAAAAAGGTCTTTACACACGAATTGCATACAATATTTTTTCTACTAGCGAATATTTAATTGAAATACAAAAGTTTAATAGTAATTTTCTTTACGCACTAGTGCGTAAAGAAACATACTTTACGCACTAGTGCGTAAAGTAAGTTAAATTTTTCTTTAGAAGAGTCTTTTTATAATAATCTAAAATAACATCATAGTTTTATAAAAATATTCAATTCCTAAATATAAAATACAATTGCTTACTCTAGGTATAGTCGGAAGATCTCAATTTAAATTTTAAATGTCAGATTCAATTCACAAAGAAATGTCAGTGACTCACCGCCAACTTATACCTATTTACCGTATTATTTCCAGTACTCAATAATTATTTAACAATAATTATTAGGTTACTTTACCGAATTCTATTGGTTTCTATCTCCAATTTATGAAAAAAACTTAGATTTAATATCTGTTTATTATACCTATATTTTTATAAGACTAGATATCTATAACTACATACATATTGGAATTTTTTCTTTACGCACTAGTGCGTAAAGTAAAACTCTTCACGCACTAGTGCGTAAAATAAAGTTTTACGCACTAGTGCGTAAAATAAAGTTTTACGCACTCGAAAATGTGTCTAAAGTACGTACTTTACACACGGTAGTAGAAAAAATAATTTATATGCATGTTAAGAATTGAATAAGTAGGAGAAAGTGGAAAGTATAAATAAAAATGTTTTTCTACACCCACATGTATATTATCCATTTCCTGCACAGTTTACAAAATGGAAATGTAGGCCATATCGGCATATCGAACGTATATGATTTCATATACATCCTAGAATGTGTATGAAATCTACCAATCAGCATTCGCGTTTAGTACTCGTCACTCATCTTTTTTTCAATTCAAAGAAACGTCAAAATAACTCTCTCCCAGAAGCACTGGATCAAGAATATTTATTTACAAAAATAAAATTAAATAAAACAATCCATATAAATTGATAACAAATACTAAAAACAGAATAAAATGGGTATTTAGGGGATTACCGATGGACGTCAGTTCTTATAAAAGTATTTAATTAATACTTCTGACGTTACACTAGTATAAACTTCGGTAGTCGAGTCGTAAACATACCAGTCTCTCACGCGGTAGACCCGGGTTCGATTCCCCGTGAAGAAGTTTTTTTTAATTGTTAATTTTATTTTTAAATAATTATTCTGCTTGATATTGATATAACAACAGGTAGACGTTTGGGATATTTAGCAAAATATTCATTATTATACAGTGTGTCGCATTTAAGATGAAGACACCCCTATATTTTCGCTGTTTGAAAGATTACAGATTTGAATTTTTGCAGAGTTATACATGTTGATGGGCCAAATTTCTTGAAATAGTCAAATGAAATCTGAACTTTAATCTCAGCCTACTACGATTTCTCAAACAGGACCGCTTCTCGTTATTTTGCTTCGCGTTAGAGATATCGAAAAAATATTATTTAAAAAAGTTGTTCAGAATATTATGTCAACCCCACATACCAAATTTCATTACAAAATTTGCATTTTTAATTTTTTCATTTTTTGGTCCAAGTATACAAAATTATTATTTAATTTAGTGTGCCGTGGAAATTAAAATCTTGACACAGTGCCACGTATTCAAATATTTTATTAAAGTAAACAGCACTTTCAATGGAAAAATTATTTTATTATTATTATTATTATGCGAAAACAATTTTGATAATTGATTAAATCTAGGAAAAGGTATCAAACAATAATTTTCACAAATAAATAACTATAAAATGGGACCTCTCAAAACGAGTCCTCCGTCTAATCGAATACATTTTTCGATTCTTTTGCGATTTTGTTTAGCTACTCGTCTTAGTTCCGGGATGCTGATTTCTTGACAGGCTTGCCTTATTCTAGCACAAAGTTCATCTCGATTTCTGGGCCTTGTTTTATAGACTTTATTTTTTACCAGTCCCCAGAAATAAAAATCAAGTGGTGTAATGTCGGGAGACCTCGGAGGCCACAGTTCAAAAGGACTGTTTCTTCCTATCCAGCGCATAGGATAATTTTGGTTCAACCATTGACGAACAAGCCTTGAATTGTGGATGGATGCACCGTCTAGCTGCAAATACATATCCTGACGCACATTAAGAGGAAGATTTTCAATTGCTTGCCAAAACTCCCCATCGAGGAAGTTAACAAAGCGATCAGCATTCAATGATCCGTTGAAGAAAAAAGGACCAATTATACGGTCTCCGAAAATCCCACACCAGACATTGACTTTCTGGGAATATTGGTCTTTACAATTGATAACCCAGTGAGGATTATCTATGGCCCAGTATCTACAATTTTGAGAGGATACAACCCCATTAGTAGTGAATGTAGCCTCATCGGTAAACATAATCTTCTTCAGAAACTGTCTGTCATTTAAAAAATTACCTTTGGCCCAATAACAATAGTCTAATCTTTTATTATCATCACCTTCTTTCAATGTATGTAAGAACTTCGGTTTATAGGGCTTGATCTTGTGACGTACAAAACATCTCCTAATTTTATCCTTACTAATATTAAGTTGAGACGATAAATCTCGAAGACTCATGCACGGATCTGCTCGATTTGCTGCCAATATATTGTTATCCTTAAGATGCGGGTGTATTCGACGAGGATGACCATTCCGATGAACTCCAATAACACTGCCAGTTTCGTTGAAAAGAGCATTTACAGCAGCTGCTTTTCCATGAGTAATGGGCGCACGTTGGAGATGTCTAAAGTTAAACTCTGCTGCAACTTCTCTGCTACTACGAGCATTATCACCAAACAACCGGATTATTTCTATTTTTTCTCCTAAAGTCAAGCGCATTTTATTTGTTTGGTCACTGACTAGAACTGCTGACATTTAAAAAGACTGTCAAAATATTACTTCCCATGGCACGCTAATGATCAAATTAAACAATATCTTGTAATAATTCAGTGTGTAGGCCGAAAAAATTAAAAATGCGAATTTTGTGATGAATTTCGGTATGTGGGGTTAAAATGATATTCTGAACAACTTTTTCGAATAGTTTTTTTTCGATATTTTCAACGCGAAGCAAAATATCGAAAAGTGACCCCGTTGAGATTAAAGTTCAGATTTCATTTGACTATTTCAAGAAATGTGGCCCATCAACATGTATGACTATGCAAAAATTCAAATCTGTAATCTTTCAAACAGCGAAAATATAGGGGTGTCTTCATCTTAAATGCGACACACTGTAGATAAAGGTACGGTACCCTTCGTGCGGGAGTCTGACTGGCAACATCTACTTATAACAAAAAATTAGCGAAGACATAAAATTGAATTGGTACGATTATGAATAAAAATGTTAAAAATTTTCAATTTCAAGTTATATTTATTTTACATATTTTTTTCGTTGTGTCAGATAGGGACCAAAAATTATTTTATCATTATTTGGTCATATTTTTTTCGTTGTGTCAGATAGGGACCAAAAATTATTTTCATTCCCAAAAAATAAGAGAAAACATTTATTTTACAGTTTATTCAAATGTTTATTTTCTAGATTTTTTCTTAAATGGGTCGTAGAAAAAATATACTGTTCGACTGGATTGTCCATATCGCACTCGAACGATTCAGCACTCCGCCTACGACTTCGTCTTCGTGCAATATGTCCATCGTATCCACACTAGTTGCACAAACTACTATTAGTTGACGTTGGTAGGTGAAAGACACGGTTTGTAGGGTGAAAGAAGACAGATCTGTGACGAAATGAGAATAGAAATAAAGGGGATGGAGTGAGTAAAAGAATTTAAAAGAATGAGCAAAAAAAAGTTTTTTTTGGGGTAAACGAACTATAACTTTTTTTTAGTTGATGTTGAACAAAAAGCAATCAGGAAGGAAGGGAAGTGAAAAAAAAAATGGAGCGAGTAGAAGAACATACAAAGAATAGTGGATAAAAATGTTAGAGAAAGTGGTAAAATAGTGCCAAGAAATGATTTATCTCAATAAAATCGATTTAAAAAGATTTTTTTATTAAAAAAGATCAAAATATCATATCCAAAGAACAAAATAATTATGTGGAGAACAAACTACAACAACAGATGTGGGTGAGGAAAATTAAAATCAATCAGGGAGAAAGGGAAGTATAGGAATAGAGGGGATGAAGTATGTAAAAGAAATTTAAAGGAACACGAGAGGAAATTGCTGGAAAAAGTGGT
>CAJUYG010001095.1:65734-95473 GCA_910591675.1 Galerucella calmariensis
AGAGGAAATTGCTGGAAAAAGTGGTAAAGTAGAGTCAAGAAGTAATTCTTTTAAATAAAACAAATTTAAAAAGTTTTTTTTCAATAAAAAAATTAAAATATTGCATACAAAGAACAAAATAATCATGTTGGGAACAAACTACAACTTTGCATTTAGCAGAGGTTGGTAGGAAAAAGAAAAGCAATCAGGGAGAATGGGAAGTATGGGAATAAAGGAGATGAAGTATGTAAAAGAAATTTAAAGGAACACAAGAGGAAATTACTGGAGAAAGTGGTAAAATGGAGTCAAGAGCTAATTCTTTAAAATAAAATAGATTGAAAAACTTTTTTTTTATAAAAAAATTAAAATATTGCATACAAAGAACAAAATGATTATGTGGGAACAAACTACAACTTTCCATTTAGCGGAGGTTGGTAGGGAAAAGAAAAGCAATCAGAAGAACGGAAGTATAGGAATAAAGTGGATGAAGTATGTAAAAGAAATTTAAAGAAACACGAGATAAAATTACTGGAAAAAGTGATAAAATGGAGTCAAGAACTAATTCTTTAAAATAAAATAGATTCAAAAAAATTTTTTTTTCAATAAAAAAAAAATATTGCAAACAAAGAACAAAATAATTATGTTGGGAACAAACTACAACTTTCCATTTAGCGGAGGTTGGTGGGGAAATGAAAAGCAATCAGAAGAACGGGAAGTATGGGAATAAAGTGGATGAAGTATGTAAAAGAAATTTAAAAAAACACGAGATAAAATTACTGGAAAAAGTGGTAAAATGGAGTCAAGAACTAATTCTTTAAAATAAAATAGATTAAAAAATTTTTTTTTCAATAAAAAAATAAAATATTGCAAACAAAGAACAAAATAATTATGTTGGGAACAAACTACAACTTTCTATTTATCAGAGGTTGGTAGGGAAATGAAAAGCAATCAGAAGAACGGGAAGTATATAGGAACAAAGTGGATGAAGTATGTAAAAGAAATTTAAAGAAACACGAGATAAAATTACTGGAAAAAGTGGTAAAATGGAGTCAAGAACTAATTCTTTAAAATAAAATAGATTCCAAAAATTTTTTTTCAATAAAAAAATAATATATTGCAAACAAAGAACAAAATAATTATGTTGGGAACAAACTACAACTTTCTATTTATCAGAGGTTGGTAGGGAAATGAAAAGCAATCAGGGAGAAAGGGAAGTATAGGAATCAAGAGAATGAAGTATGTAGAAGAAATTTAAAGGAACACAAGAGGAAATTACTGGAGAAAGTTGTAAAATGGAGTCAAAAACTAATTCTTTTAAATAATATAGATTTAAAAAGATTTTTTTCAATAAAAAAATTAAAACATTGCATATAAAGAACAAAATAATCATGCGGGGAACAAACTACAACTTTCCATTAGCGGAGGTTGGTAGGGAGAAGAAAAGCATTCAGGGACAAAGGAAAGTACAGGAATAAAGGGGATGAAGTATGTTGAAGAAATTTCAAGAAAAAAAAATTGATAGAGAAAGTGGTAAAATAGAGCCAACAACTAATTCATTTGAATAAAATGGAGTTAAAAAGTTTTTTCAATAAAAAAATTAAAATATTGTATACAAAGAATAAAATAATTGTGTGGGAACAAACTATAACTTTATAACTTTTCTTTTAACAGTAGGAAAAAGGAAATAAATCTGGGAAATGGGAAATATAAGAATAAAGAGGATGAAGTAAGTAAAAAATATAAAATGTGGAAAATATAGTAAAGAAGTGATTCGTTTCGTCTTGAAAAGCTTTCTTCCAAAATAAAATGAAAATAAACTCGTGGGGAACAAATAACAAAAATTACTTATCGAAACAAAAATGGAAGGATTACTTACCATTGGTAAACTTAACAATGACGTGGCATTTATGGGCATGGTAGGAAATACAGCGCCTACTACGTCACCGACTACAGATATTCTAGCTTTGTTGGAACCGTATACGTAGTAACGATCATATTCATAGGGAATAATTGGCGTTTCGGTAATATTGACGTGCATGTATTGGAATGCGTAGGCCCTGTTACTCAAATCCAGTAACATCGATTGATGTCTGTATTGAGGAAGTCCGTCAGACTAAAAAGAAAAATAAATAAAAGAAAAATGTTGCAGTAAATATAAATTAAAATAATTCAACTTACTTCTACGTGGAGTTTTCTGGTTATTTGGTCTTTGCCTATAAGTGCTGAAGCGTGTATGGTAACATCGATGTCCCCTAATCTAGTTGGTACAATTGGAATGTAAACTACGGCTGCGTCTTGGGCCTGAAAATAATTTACAAGTTGTAGCATTCAATAAAGAAAATTTACAACGTCGAAATTATCAAAAAATATAAATTTTTCAAACTTACTTTAATAAATATGAAAAATTGATGTTCTCCAAACGAGGTTCTCGGATTGTAAGCTCGAACTATACCATTTTCTTCGACGTGTACGAATTTATAATCGGGAGAACCATTTAAAACGACAGTAGCCTCCATATCTTCGGTCATGTAGTTAAAAACGGTTACACGTATTCCTACTTGTTCTCCTTGCATACATGTATTGGGCATTTCCACGTTTATAAAGAACGGCAACACTCCGATATACTGAAATAAAAACGAAAATTGTTTGTTGATTTATGGATGCCAGTGGACAGTGTAAACAACAAAAGGGGGACAAAAATGAATAAATAACCGGAATGGGAAAATTGAGGATGAAAAATAGTTGGAATGTAAAAAAAAATGCTGGAATAGAAAAATTGTGGATAAAAAATAAATGGAATGTTAAAATTGTAGATGAAAAACAAAAAAATTGGATTGCAAAAATTGAGGATGGAAAAAATATTGATGAAAAGCAAAAAAAATTGGATACCAAAAATTGTGGATGTAAAAAACTTCTGGAACAAAAAAGTTGTGGATAAAAAATAAATGGAATGTTCAAATTGTGGACGAAAAACAAAAAAATTTGGAATGAAAATTGTGGATGGAAAATGGTGGATGTAAAAACTGCTGGTATAGAAAAATTATGGATAAAACATGAATGAAAATAAAAAAATGGATTGCAAAAATTGTGGATGGAAGCAATCTTGGAAGGGGAAAATTGTTTGGAAAATAAAAAAACACTGAAACTGTTAAATTGTATATGAAAAACGAAAACATTGTAGGTGGAGAAAACTGCTGGAATGGAAAAATTGTTGATGAAATACAAAAAAAATGGAATTAAAAAATTGTGGGTGTGAAAAACTGCTGGAATAGAAAAGTTGTGAATAAAAAATAAATAAAATGTTCAAATTGTGAATGAAAATCAAGTTTGATTGCAAAAATTGTGGATGGAAAAAATGTACAAAAATACAAAAAAATTGGAGTCCAATAACAACTGTGAATTTGAAAAACTGCTGAAATAGAATAGTTGTGGATATTATAATCAATGAAATGTTTAAATTGTGAATGAAAATAAAAAAAATCGTTTTGCAAGAATTGTGGAATGAAAAAACGTAGGAAGGGAAAAATTGTTGAGGAATAAAAGTTTATTTCAAAAATTGTGGATAAAAAAAAACTGGCGAAATGGAAAAATAATAAGAGAATAAAAAAAATTGAGTTTCAGAAATTGTGGATAGGAAAAAACTGTTGGAATGATTCAGTTATTGTGGATATGACTAAAAAAAAGGTTGGAATGCGAGAATTACGGATGATAAATTAAAAAAACTAAAGGAATAGTGAAATTGAAGACAAAAAAAAAACAAAAACTGTAGAAATAGAGAAATTTGCTGGAATAGTAGAAACATTTTGATTAATCTTACCTCGATAGGTTTTTGAATCATTCCAAAACCCATTGTAGGACTCATCGAAAAAGCAGACACCATCCAATGAACCGGTCTGGCTGGAACTGGTACATTGAAAATAAATCTACCATGTGATCCAATATTAACGTCTTTCCAGACCCAAACGTTTTCATATTGACGCTGAATTCTGTTAAATCTAAACTTTCTGAAATTTTGTAGCTCGGTTCCGTTATCGTAGTTGCCTAAATAAATAAAAAAGTTGGGTTTAAAAAAAATATTCGACATTTTTTTTTTTAAATTTACTTACAGCCAGATTCGTCAGTTCCGTCCTCGCAATCCTTGTAGAAATCACATTTTTTTTGTAAACGATAACACTGTCCGTTAAGACATTCACCGAATCCAAGGGTCATGTTACAATAGCTGGGTCTTTTTGGTAGTGCGAAATCGCTAAATACCACCAAGCCGGCAAATTCGAAAGTTCTATTAGCGTCGATTCCAAAAGTGTTGCTAGGAAAATGTACAATTTCGTCCGGAAAACCTTAAATACAATTAAATGTAATAATAAGTATTAGAAAAATAATTATTTCAAGTGTTGTACCTTCGTGTGAGAACCAGCTGTGTTTATGCGTTCCATTGATTTGTTCATCGAAAGTTGACATTTTCGATATTACTTTAGCATACGTCAATTCATTTCCGGCTTGCATTGTGTAAAAAGCTTTGTCTATTCCGGATAGACCGACATACGAGCCGGGTTCTCCGTAAATTGCAACTTCAACTTTGTGACCAGTTCTAGCTTTCTTATTGTTTATAAATACTTTAAACTGGAAAAGAAAAAAACTTATCTTATATATTTTCGCGACTTTTTCCTGCTGGGAAATAAAATATTCGACTAAAATTCATTCACATATGTAAACTGAATCGATTGGTATAGTCAAAAGCGCTCTTATCATGCGGGTTCAAAGGTCACTAACCATATGTATCAAATCAGAAGACACAGAGGTTACCAAAATGTGAGATTACAAATACATATACCCGGAGAAAATAATGATGGTTGATGTTTCCTGCACACTGGTTGACGAATTTCCACTTTTTCATTCATTCTCGAAATAATCTAACAGATTAAGTACCATTTTTTTTGCTTGAGGATGCAAAAAACCGAACAATTGCTTCTTATTATTCATATATTGTCAAAGTTACAAAACTGACATTTAAATAAAAACTTCGCTGGTGAGACACTTTTTAGAATCGCTGAAAACTAAATACATATCCTTTTGTCTCCCGTCGAAATTGCATAAGTCTGTCTTACTCAACTTACGGATTTTATTCGGAAGCTATGATTAAGCGCAATAAACGGAAACAAAAACGGTGAGAATGTCTTTGTTGAATCGTATGACCCGCATGATAAGACTGCATTTGGCTATAATAATAACAACATTATAAATAGATATCGAAATTTTTTACAGTGTTGCTGTTTTTTCTTGACAGCTTTTTGTATGAATCTACCGTTAATCGACCCCATAGAACATGAATCCACCCATCAATAGTCACTCCACCAATAGTTAATTATATCAATTTTCGAGGAAATTTGTTCAACTAAATTAAACCCCTTACAAATTTGTATCGTACGCACAGTTTCACACAATACGAGTGTTATGTTGAAGATTGGTTTAGTTATTATCATTTAGAACATTAAAATACAACATGAATAAAAACGAAATTAACAACAAACAACTAAAAGTAATAAACTTTTTGTTTTTTGTTATTTCATAAAATGTCTAAGTGGATAGTGATTTTTTTGTGAGAGTGGCTTAATATTTTTAACCACTCGGTATAGGATAGCAAAACCCTATATTTTCTGGGGAGGCTTAAAACGTGATCTATTTAGTTTCTTACAACAACTATGCCAAGATCATTAGTTTGAAATTTAGAGAGAATTACAGATGTTTTAAAATCGATTAAGCATAAAATTTAAGAAAATTCTAAATTGCACGAAAAGTATAATATCTAGGTATAGGACACCCTTATACCATTCGAAAGGGGACATTTTTCTAAATATGATGAATTATTAAAATACATGGTGTTCAATTTAAAATAAGCCTGATACTGCTCATTGAATGGTCTAATAATGAAACTGAAAATTCTGAACACCCTGTAAAGAGATATTTAGTACTCAATCGTGGAATACATTCAACGAATGTCCAACTATTTAGATGTAAGAGAAAATTTGCTAGAATTTTCTTAGAAATGTTCACATTTAAAAAAAAGTCAGCATAACTCGGAACCCTCTGTATTTAGGTATAGAGAACCATTATGAAGGAGTATCATATTTTTTAGAGGCAATCAGAAAATGCTATAAAATATAGGGTGTTCCATAAGAAAAATATAAACCACAATAATGTTTTTCATTTTTTATTTCGACGTTTCGGTAGCATTCCAGCTACCGTTGTCAAGATTAAATAGTAATAAAATAATTTTTGGTCCCTATCCGACGACAAGGAAAAAATTATTTTATTACTAGTTAATCTTGAAAACGGTAGCTGGAACGCTACCGAAACGTCGAAATAAAGAATAAAAAAAATATTGTGGTTTGATTCCCAAAAAAAAGAATAAGTAATGCCACAAGGAACTTACAGAAGATAGAAAAAATATAGCTTTTGATACGCCACAACTATATTTCAAAATATTTTCAAATTATAGTTTAAGTTGGAGTAAAATTTGTGGTATAAAAAGATTTTCCAAAAAAATTATATTTTCTTCGATATTTGTCCGGTCCCGGACTTTTGCCGAACTCTGTATGATATTCCCATGGTAAATGGAAATTTTCACACAAAAATGACCTATTTTCAAAAATTTCATCATACGCCTATGATTGGAGGAAATCTGTCAAAATAAATTGACACCCTTACAAATTTGTATCGTTCGCACATGGTAAATGCGAATTTTTACAAATCAATGATTCCTTTTCACACATTTTATCGTAAGTCCATTGTGTATAGAAATTTTTCCAAATAAATGTTTCCCCTTTAAAAATTATATGATACTCCCATGGTAAGTGAAAATTTTCACACAAAAATGACGCGAGTTCAATGATTTTTGTTCAGCGCGCATTTTCACTTCAAAAAATATTTTGTAGCTAATCATTATTACCTTGTTTCTACTGAGTCCATTAACCGGGAAAGTTAAACTATCTACAGTTAAATCTCCATTATGACCGACGTGCCATACGACTATAGTAGCCACCGGAGCCATCTCAGCGCTCAAAGCTATCGCCATAGTACAAACATAATCACCCATATCTTGATCTCCAGTTATTAATACGATCCCTTTAGAAATGATAAGGTAGCTGTACTTTTCGACATAGTAATTACTACGTATATGAAAAACTATATATTCACCAACCTGAAGAAAAATACAATAAATAATATGAATTTGAATTAAAAAAAAACTATACCACTTACACGTGGATCCAAAGTACTGGTAATCACTTTAATATGTTGATCGTTTTGACTGTAATGAGCCAGTAATAATAAATCCGTGGAGGCTCTTTCTCCAGTATAACCATCTTTAAAAGTAGCTTGGATGCGTACAGTACCTAGAGTTAAAAAAATAATAAAAAAATTACGTGGGGGATTCTAAAAATTATTAGTTACTCACTCAGTTGACTCAATTCTTCGTAAGCTTTTGGTCCGCTTAAACCTAAATCTCTCTTAAGATCGACTTTGTATTCCCAAACACCTGGATTGCTATCAGATTGATACAGTGTGTGAAGAGGAATGTCTCTTCTAGAACCTCCTCTGATATCCACGTTTGTTGTTACTTCCACTATGCTATTTTCAAGTACCTCTTTTGCTAGCGGTGATCCATCATAATGAGAAGCAACCAGCTGTAAATGAACAAATTTGTTTAAAACTGGGGGACCCAATAGACAATAATAATAATGATATAAATATCTTTACGAATCAAACTGAAATTTGCAATTAAACAAATAATAGTATACACTATCACCATATTCAAATAAAGGAATAATTTTTAGCTTCCTTGTATCGAGAAAGTTACAGATTGTAAAGCTAGATTGGACATTATAGATATTTTCTGGGCAACTTTTGTTCCTTCTTCTTCAAGTACTTATTTGTTTGCTTCGATTCCATAGGTGTAGGTGGTGCATTTTTTTTTCAAAGAATGCATGACATAAAGGGGTAGGCCTAGAAGGAAAAATGGTTAGACCAAATACGAGAGATGGGTTTTAGAAACAGGAAAGACCATAGCAGAAATAAAAAACCTTGCAAGAGACAGAAAGACATGGAAGAATTGGGTACAGGACATGGAATCAAAAGAATCTAGAAAAGTAGAGCTTTCACCCTGTACCTATATCTTTGTCAATTAAGAATATTGAAGAGACAGAAAGACATGGAAGAAATGGGTACATGACATGGAATCAAACGAATCTAGAAAAGAAGAAGAACTTTCATCCTGTACCTATATCTTTGTCAATTATGAAAATTGAAGAGACCAAAATATTGTTTGTATTTAGGGTAATTTTTTCTTTAGTGAATGGTACAAAATAGCAATTTTAAGAGGGCATGTCAAATTCAGAATTTCCTAAAAATGTGGAAGAAATATCGGATTGGTACGAATTTTGAGTCGAAAAATACAAAAATCATGATTATATTTTTGATATTTTTTAAATATTGGATTGAAAAAAGCAGGTCCGTATTTACACCCAAAAAATTTAAAGAAAAGAAAACTGTTGAAGCCAAATTTAATTTAAATGCTGGAAAATTAACTCAAATTAACAACTAATTGAAAAATGTGAGAAACATTTTTTACTATTTCTCAAAATACAGGAAATACAGATGAAAAAGGAAAATTGTCAAATTTACAATTTTGCACATATTTTTTTTTTCTCATAACTCAATCTCACAAATCCATAGGTTCACAAGATAAAAATAAGACAACAATGAAACAGTGACCACCCTGTATATACAGGGTGTTTTCAAATAGGACTTACAACGTTTGCATGTAGATACCTCTCGTAAAATTGGACAAAATGATATGAGGATTAAGGGGTCCAGCACATTTACTTTTCGAAATACAGGGTGTTTAAGTTTTTAAAAATTAAATGTTTCATTTCGGTAACTTTAAAATGGATGGATTAATTGATTTGACATTTGGCAGGTTCATTAAATGTAAAAGGGCATATTTTGAAAACATATTTTTCAATTTTTTATCCAGTGGTGTACATTTGGAAGAATATGTTACCTTTCCCCTCCCATTTTTTACGCCACTGACATTTGAAGCAATTTTTATTCAATTTTGTATTCCTCTATGGTTTTCACGTGAAAACGAATAACCTTGACATATCAAAAAAAATTGTAGTTTTCAAGATATTTAATGTTTTTATGAAGTCTCCAAGATCACTTTTTAATAATTAATTTTAAAAAAAATTTCTTGTGTTTTTTTCAATAAATACCAAGTACTTATGGTTGGAATATTTAATAGGAGCTAATTTATGAAACAGCAATGCATCTAAAACATTCGAAGAAGATTTTTGAAAATATTTGTGATTTTATCAACAAAAAAAATAGAAAGAATCCATGCAGCCCAGCAATTATTTCCGGCAATCGCCAGTCTTTCCAAGGTATGCGATTTTCGATGAGGAAAAGTTGCAAATTATGTATAAATGTAAATGCACAAAATTTTGAACATCTCTTATAATTTGTTGGCTGCTTAATTCTTTTATTAATAAAATCACAAGTTTGGAAATATATTTTCAACAATCTTCTTTCAATGTTTTAGATGTTTCACAAAGTAGTTCCTGTTACATATTCCAACCATAAGTACTCAGTAGTTATTGAAAAAAATACAAGAAATTTTTTTTTAAATTAACTATTAAAAAGTGATCTTGCAGACTTTATCAAATCATGAATATCTTGGAAACTACAAATTTTTTGATATGTGAAGCTTATTCGTTTTCCACGTGAAAACCATTGAGGAATACAAAATTAAATGAAAATTGCTTCAAAAGCCAGTGTCGTAAAAAATGGGAGAGGCAAGGTAACATATTCTTAAAAATGTACACCACTGGATCAAAAATTGAAAAATATTTTTCCATCAAAATATGCCCTTTTAAATTTAAACCTGTCAAATGTCAAATCAATTTATCCATCCATTTTAAAGTTATCGAATTAAAACATTTAATTTTTCAAAACTTCAACTTCCTGTATTTCGAAAAGTAAATGAGCTGGACCCCTTAATCCCTATATCATTTTGTCCAATGTTACGAGAGGAATCTACATGCAAACGTTGTGTCATTTGGAAACACCCTGTATAAAAATATTTAATAAAATTTCTTTTTAAAAACTTACATAAGTTGTTAATGGCATCCCAGGTTTAAAAACTTGCGGAGATCCACCCAAGAATGACAGTTTAATACTGGAATTGAATATTCTAGCTGTAGAATAACCTTCAATCACTTCATCTAAAAATCTATCTCCAACAATAGCAGTGATCACAATTTCTATCCCATCCAAGGTTGGGACATACTGTAATAAGTCTTGTATAGGATATTGGAACTTGTACACACCTTGGAACTAAAAAAAAATTAATACAGGTGAGAAAAATATTAAAAAAATCATTAAATACTTACATATTTTAAGCTAGGTATAGGTTCGTAATAGTGCACAGGTGTTTTAATCCAAAAAGGCTGTTCTTCATTGAAAGCAAAATATTTTTCCACTATTGGTCTGTTGTAATAATTTTCTTGTTCATTAAAATTATCATAAATCGGTTCATAAGGTTGATTATTTATGTCGTAAGGTTTATTAGGATCATACTGATATTGATTTTGATTGTTATAACCAACTGTAGGTCTTTTGTTGTTGTAGCGTCTAATGTGTTGATTTGGATCCAAGGGTTTGATATGTCTAACTGTAGCTTTTAAAGTTAAATTTCCATTTACAGGAGCACCACTTGTGTAATTAGCCATAACGATTCCATGAATGTAAGGTTCTGTGTTTAAAAAGAACCCAGGCATTGTTACATTAATCTACAATTAAAAAACACAAATAAATAGTATTTGATGGAAATATTATTATGATAATTGAAAGTTTAGTTTCAAACTTCCCAAAGGAAAATTCGGATGGAGGAATTGGTGAAATATCTAGGGGTGTGGTATTAATTGAATGTTTTCATGATAAAATGTATGCTTGTGAGATTACGGTATATGCGGACGATGTCTATCTGGTATGTACGGCAAAGGGAGAGGTGGAGATAGAAAGAAAGGCGGAGAGAATAAGACAGTGGGGCTACTGGTGAAGGGTCGGTGCAAGGCAAGGGAAGTGGAGGTGAAGGGAAGGAAAATTGGGATGGAGGATGCGGTAAAATATCTAGGGGTGTGGTTGGATAGTCAATTCTCCTTCAAAATCCATATGTTGAAGGCTGCACAGACGGCAAAAGTAAGGGCAGCATAGCTGGGAAGATTAATGGGTAATGTGAAAGGATCGGGAGAGTGGAAGAGGAGGGTAATTGGTAGGACGGTAGAGCAGAGTATGCTGTATGGCGCGGAAGTGTGGGGTGAGAAAGCAGGGGTGAATGCGAGGGTTAGACCACTCCTGCGGGTGCAGAGAGGGATACTCCTGAAGGTGGTGCAGTCTGGCTAGAGCCAGACAGAAACGCTGGAGGGGTGCGACCAGAGAGGAAGTACAGGAATGGATGGATGAGGAAATGGAGAGAAGGTGGGATGAGTATGAGGGCGCGCTAAAAGGAGCGATTGGGAGCAGGAGAAATTGGGTGGACCGGAAATTCGGGGAGGTGAACTACTCCATGACGCAGGTGCTCACAGGGCATGGGTCGAGAGTGGGTTACCTCCACAAAATTGGGAAAAGAGAAACTGGAATGTGCGAGAGATGTGAAGTGGAGGATGATGTGGGACATGTGTTTAGATGTTTGAAGAACGAGGTAGTTTTGGAGAACTTGGAAAATAAACTGGGAGAGGCGGTGTATTGGGAAAATATGGTGGATATTATGTTGAGGGGCGAGGAAGAATGGATGGAGATAAGTGGCGTAGTAGAGAGCATGATTAGGGAAAGAGAATGACTCGACATGGCATGTGAGAGGTAGGAGTGATAGAAGGAAGAAGATGACGGAGGGTGTGTGAGGGACCACCGCCAGTCTTAAAGTATGCTATGGTAGTGATTCCAAGGCAGGAGTAACGGCGAGTTTGAGGTCGGTTTGGTTCGTAGGCATTCCCGTGGGGTTGAGTCCAACACTGTCTAGGTACTGGTTAAGGACCCATTCGAACATGAATTTCCAAAAAAAAACAAATGATAAAATGTATGCTGGTATGGAATTATCAAGGTATTAAGAAGATATAAAATGTAGGTATCTTTAGGGAAGGCAACACTATTATGTTTTAAGTATTGTGGGTTGCCTATAGGTACGCTCGGTATGACACTAATATCTATTGTCCTACTCTCGCGGTATGACAATTAATAGTGCGGAAGGGTGAGCAGTCGGAATCATTATAGAGTTTTTTTGGCGAGCTGCTGGTTATAACCCAGTGGTTACTTGTGGTAACAGGCGGTTATTCACGTTTTAAAACAAAAGTGGGGTTATAACCACTGCCAGTTACCACCTCTTGCCTATGGTAGTTATAGTGACAAAAATTAAAGTTACATAATCGAAGATTCTATTTTTGCTATAAAATACAGGGTGTTCCATTTGAAAGAAAATGACAGGTTCAAGTTTCCGTTCACCCTGTATATGAGAAACAATATAATTGAAATTTAATAGGATATGGAGATATTGCATCATACTACAAAACTCTGTTTGGCAAAATACATTTCTTTCTTTAACGTACAAGTTACAGAGCGTTGATTTACCCACGATTTTCACATAAACGTGTCCATACCTTTTGAAGGACTCTGTATAACGTGTCAAAACATCATATCAAAAGCTCCAAAAAAATGTAACCTATCCGAATTCGGTATAATATACAGGGGTTCCTATTTGAAAAATCATATGTTTGGTTTGTAACGGAGTTATGCAGCACTCTGTATAGTTCGTTATAATTTCAAAATATGGACGTTCAGCATATCTACAATTTTTGTTGATAACATTTTTGATATCTCTTAAATAACCCATATACCAAAGTTTGTCATAAGTTTGTTACACCCTGTATGTTTTATCACAATTTTATACACACAAAAATGCAAATGATTGAGTCTAATATAATTACGTACCTCAAATCTTGTCTGGTAGTACTCTTCCACTAAGAAAGCGGATTCTTCGATTTGCCCTTGTGCGATAACTCGTATTTTCCATTCTCCAAAAACTGGTTGATCGGAAAGTTGATAATCCAAACTCACCGTTCCTAAATTTGACTGTCTCGAAAGCCATCTTTTCATTATGTACCCATTCGGATCTAACATGTATACATCCACGGCATCATCAAATGCTTTTAATTCCGTATTAATTGGGATTGTTCGAAAACGCACTGTAAAACAAAAAACTTTAAGCCATCCAAAAAAACAAATTTTTGTACAACAATTTTTACCGGTTTCTCCTTGCATGTAAACAGGCTTGTCTAATTGCACGAAAATCGTAAGGGAGCGTTGAGAAAACGTTAATACTGTTTCATTTACAAATTGAGCACCACCTAGAACATCTTCATATAAACCTTCCACTCGTAATTTATATTCTCCTTGAGAACTTGTAGTTGGAACCTAAAATTTCAATTTTTTTATTAGTATATTTCATTAAAAATCAGTATAGAGAATCGATTTTTATAACTAATCCACTTACTCTCATTAGTAGGGTTTCTGGAATGCCCTCCTTCACTCTTTTATGATCTGAAGACATTTCCACTCCATTTCTTTGAATAGAAGCTCGAACAGTAATAGGTTGAGTTTCCTTAAGGACAGTAGCTGAAACTCTGTATAACTGACCTGGTCTGACCATTTTAGAAGCAACAACAAAATATGTACTGGAAAAATAAAAATAAAATAGTTAAAAGGAAACATAATTTGGATCACTCTACTTACGCTTCTCTAATTAGTGTAGTATGTGCATCATAAGGTCTCCTTCCAGAATCGAAAGCATTATTTCTCCAATTTCCTCCTGGATATTGATTTGTTCCATAAGGATTATTTTCACCACTTCCTCTGTTATCATATTCATTCCGACCCCTATTATAAACATCACCTTGTCCTCTGTTTCCAAATGGATCTCTTGTTCCATAAGGATCTGCATTATCCTGATTGTTTGAACTATAAGGATTATTTGGATCTGATGTATATGGATTTACATCAGCATATCTATTGGTTGTGGAAGAGGATCCTATAGAGTCGTATCGAGTATAAGGATTATCGGGTACATTTATTTCTTGTGCTTTAATATAACATATAGTGACTAGAAGGAATATTGAAGAGAGTTTAATATTCATTGTTGTTGAGAGTTGAGACACCTGAAATAAATAAAATATATAATATTTTACTTAAATATATAAAAATAGTATAGAATGCCAAAATGTAGAAAGTCATTAACTGTTTTCTATATTTAGAGAATTTTTTTTTCAATATTTACGAAATTTTTGCGAGATAACAATGTCTAACTTCCGCATTTAAAAATATCTCTTTGATCTTACCTTTCAAACTGAAAAACAGATATTTTTAGTGTGTTAAATATAACAGATGTATTACTAATTACCTACTGTACATTAGATAAACATATTTATTGAGAAATGTTTTGGTTCTTTTTTTGGGGTAAAGTAAAATTAACATCCCCAATAATACCTATAATATTCTTCAATTTATCAATTCTGAAATAAAATTTACAGAACACTTATCTTGTGGGGTATATTGTCTTCAGAACAGTTTTTGTGGGCACAAGTTTACTGATGCATTTAAAAAGGCAGTAGTGCAGAACAATCTCACTATTCAGTAATATTCATCAAATTTAAAGACATTTTTCATAAGGAATTACTCTAGTTAGGTATATATGCAGTTATTTATTGACAAACAGTTATAGAAGATTTAAAATTTACTCAATTAAATAAATTTTAAATTATTTGATAAAAAGTAGTTGAGAGTGCATAGGTAATTCTTAAAATGTAAGAAGTGATATTTTATCTTAAAAAGTACACAGTATCTCGGGGCGTTTCCATTACCAGTTAAAATCCCTTCTAAGATAACATCTTCCCCTTTTATTGCCGCTATTTTTAGTAGCCTAACCCCATTCTCAAAATAAACTTTCAATTATTCCTATTTGAAATTTTGAAACAAAATGCAATTACTTACTTTTTTAAAGAAATATTTCTCAAAATTAGAGGTGTATATATAAGTAGTTAACAATAATTAGATCCAGTGACTCATAAACAATGAATGTACCTACCATTAATTTGAATAAACCATATTACGGAATTTAAAAAGAATAATCAATTATTATTAAATTCAATGTTTGTATTACTAAATGGCTTCTATTACAGGTCATGTAAAAAAATCAAAACAGTGCTGATTATCCATGTCATCTATTATATTTTTAAAAGTGTACACGCCCAGAGATGCCCTACCAATGCATATTAGAAATTCGGTTTACCTGTAATTATTTATTAACAGCGTCTATGGTAATTTTATTTATTTACAGATTCCGGTAAAAAGTAAACATGAGTATCAGTTCCTTATCAATTTCGTTATCGTTTTATCACTGAAATCACAACAAACAGCATCGCGCTTTCACAGATTACAGAATTAACAATAATGAAACTGCTTCTTCAGGAGTAGGAGAAGTAGGTTTGGTTTTGGTACAGCACGATTTGTTTTGTTTTGGTACCATTCAACTGTCGGTACAGTCATCGATTCTAATAGTGTCGTCACACAGGTATATGGCGATTTACCTTTTTTCTAAATTCTCCTTTTCATTGGTTGTTATTTATAAGTTTTAAAATTAACCAATGACCAATTTCAATATTGTCGCGGTGTATTGTCTGCTAAATCATACTTAAGATACTAGGAATATAAGTGCAGCGCGGGTAATTTGAAATAAAATACTGATGTGTTTTAAAAATTAATAATCTTGTTCAAAGAGATATAATTAACTAAATCGAAATATACCCATAGTATATCTCTGAATATACCCAATCCAAATGAAGAACTCATTGATAAAAACAAAGTTAAAATATAAACAAACATTTACCTTGTCTAGAGCTCACAAAAAACATAGCTGTATTAATTAGACAGTGGCATAGCACATATGTATTTATATACTGTGACAGTGAAATAAAACACAAATTTATAGATTAACCTGTTTATTTTATAATGATTTCATAAACAAATTTTATATAGTTCTACCTCTCGTAAATACAATATAAACCCACCATCCATACCATAACCCATCAATTATCAATTTAATAAAATCCCATATAGTATTTTTAACTATACCACTGATTTTATCAATCGAACTATCGAACCTATCACAAGCCTCCACAAAGCACAGCAAACGAATTCTGCTCAAAGTAATTTTTTCAATGAAAATATAGCAGATATATGAATTTATATGCGTGATAGAAAGAGATGTAAGCTACTATTCACTTTCAATTCAATTACATCTGTCAGATCAGGTCAGATGTACTTTGTACTTGACAGTTGTCATTGTTGATTTTTACTGAGGAAAAATGTTTGTTGAGATTAGTAGATGAGTTGGAGTGTTGATTAAAGTGAAAACTGCTAAATTAAAAACTAGAAGTGATAAATATTAATTAATTTTGAATACGTAATAAAGATTTATTTATTAGAATGCGATATAAATTTCGCTTATCATTATTATTTTTAATACTTATTTGCTGCGAATTCTCCGACGAGAGTTTGCAAGGTCCAACTGAAGAAAAAAAAAACAAAGATAATAATAATGAAAACGAAGTCCCCAAAAAGATGGAATTTATTGCTTCTATCGAAGAACGAGACGGTGCAACAGCAATAAGAATAGAACAAGCGCCGGACTTGAGCAATGAACGAGAACACAAAAAAGGTAAGTTTTCCAAAATTAAAATTATATTGAAGGAAGGAAACTGGTGAAGTATTGTTTTTCATTTTATAGGTGACAATCTTGATAATGAAATATCAGAAGCAGTTGATTTGTTCATGTTAGATCAAGCTAAAGTAATCCAAAAGATGGTGCAACATATAGACATGGTAAATAGCTTACAGGAAAATTCCGCTTTTGGTGAACCAGAAGAATTACCACCTATGCCCGCAAAAGCTTTGGAAGTAATAGAGTACACAGAAGAAGAATTAGAGGCAAAAAAAATCTATGAATCTGCTTCAGCTATTCTAAATAAAACCAAACCAGACAGAAAAGAAGCATTTCAGTTGTTAGTTGATGCTTCTAATAGAGGAAATACAGATGCCAAAGCGATGGTAGCATGGGCTAAACTTTTTGGAAATCCATTAAAACAGGATATTTATATAGCAAAAGAAATGTTTGCTGAGCTGGCTGCAATTGGTAATCCAGACGGACACACAGGTTTAGGTAAGATAAAATAAAATAATTTTTCAAATAAATTATTACAAAAACTATTTTAGGATTTTTATATACCACTGGCTTAGCTGTTAATGTCAGCCAAGCAAAAGCTTTAATCCATTACACATTTGGAGCTCTGGGAGGGAATTCTTGGGCTCAAATGGCTTTAGGATATAGATATTGGTCTGGAATTACTGTAACTGCAAGTTGTGAAAGAGCTTTGGACTATTATAGACAAGTGGCAGACAAAGGTAACAAAAATTGATACAGTTTTTGGTTAGGTTATAAGTTCACAATTCTATTTTAGTTAGTCAAGGGGTATCATTCGGAGGCGGTGCTGCAATACAAAGAATAAGGTTATTTGATGAATTAGAAAATGGATACACATCTGGTATTCTTGATAATGATTTGATTGAGTATTACCAATTATTAGCGGAAAAGGGAGATGTTCAAGCACAGGTAAAGCTGCCACTGTTGATAATAATAATAATAATAATAATAATAATATTTATTTATTCATTTGATCACAAAAGTGATATAGAATTCGTCATTACAAATCATGTAGGCTAATACACTAAAAGAAGAAAAATTACATGACAAATGTAAATAAAATTTTTAAATTAAAGTTTATAGTTAAAAGTTGGGTCAAACACACTAAAATATTCTCAGTAATACAGCACTACACACTTAAATATTCCTTAAAAGATAAGTGCACTGCTATGCATTAAAATATTCCTCAACGGAATAATAGCACTGTTGAATAAAATAATTTTTCAATTTTTTTTTTAAACAAGTAGATGCTATTAATATTCTTTATTTCAACAGGCAGCTTATTATAAACTTTCACAGCTCTGAATCCAGCACCTCTCTCAAAGAACGCTGTTCTGTGAGAACTCACTCTTAATTCATTAGCTGACCTTGTAATTTTGGTGAGGTTGTTGTACTTATCTACATTTCTCACAAACAGATTGCCATTGCGTTTGACAAATATAGCCAGATTATACATGTATAAGCTAGTGAGTGGCATTAACTCCAGCTTTTTAAATAAAGGTCTACACGAATCTAAGACACCCACTCCAGCAATACACCTGATTATCCTTTTCTGAGATACGAATGCCCTTTCCGCAGCAGGTGAGCCCCCCCAAAAAATCAGACCATAACTCAAAATAGATTGAACGTGCGCATAGTAATATGTTTTTATAACATTCTGATCTACTGAACAGCTCAGTTTCCGCACAGCATAGCAAGCTTGATTCAACCGCTTCACAAGCCCAGAAATGTGTAGCTCAAAACACATACCCCCATCAAGCACTACCCCTAGAAATTTAGTTTCTTGTTGAATAGGAAATGACTTACCATCAACCCTGATATAAACGTCATGATCAGGTTTAACTCTGTTATGAAACTGAATTGCAGCTGTTTTTTGTTTATTTAAAGTAAGTCCATTCTCATTGCACCAATTAATCATGCTATCAATTACTTCGGTAGACCTCTCAGATATGGCCTTTAGATCTGGACCAGTTATCAAACATGATGTGTCATCCGCAAACTGATACACCGCTGGTACGGATAGAGCATCTGGAAGATCATTCACATATATTATGAATAATAGAGGTCCCAAAATAGAACCCTGAGGAACTCCCATTCCAATATTTTTAAAAGTAGAGTAGAAAGACCTTATCTCATTGCCAAGCTCATACTTAAGTACCACTTGCTGCTTTCTACCAGTTAGATAAGATCGGAAAAGCTGTAGTGGAAGTCCCCTAACCCCATAACATTGTAACAATAAAATATCAACTTCCATATTATATTTAGAAGAGAACTGCAAATGATAAAAATACCCACCTCTCATATTGAATATTAAATTTGTTTCCATTTTTTTAAAACAAGTGAATTGGATCTGAACTGGTTTGTTCATTTGAACTACTATAGTTTCTACATTCCTTTTTTTAGGTTGGTCTCGGACAACTCCATTATCAAGGTGGTAGAGGAGTAGATTTAGATTATCAAAAAGCCTTACATTATTTTACGCAAGCCGCTGGAGCTGGTAATGCATTAGCCATGGCATATTTAGGAAAGGTATATTCCACCGAATATCCTCAGGCAATTAAATTTAATATTTGTTAATTGTTTAGATATTCTTGGATGGCAGCGACGAAATACCTGCAAATAATGATACAGCTTTTAAATATTTCAAAAAAGCTTCAGATTTAAACAACCCCGTTGGTTTAAGTGGACTAGGATTGATGTATCTCTATGGTAAAGGTGTGGAAAAAGATTATACGAAAGCCCATAAGTACTTTTTGCAAGCAGCAGAACAAGGTTGGGTAGACGGGCAGTTACAATTAGGAAACATGTATTTTAGTGAGTATATTTTAAGAGATATTCCACAAGCTAAACTATTTCATGTATTTGATTAATTTTGTAGGTGGTTTGGGAGTTAAAAAGGACCACAAAGCAGCAAACAAATATTTTTCATTGGCTTCCCAATCAGGGCATGTTTTAGCTTACTATAATTTAGGACAAATGCATGCTCAAGGAACTGGTGTGTTGAGATCTTGTGCAACTGCTGTAGAACTGTTTAAAAACGTAGCCGAAAGAGGTAGATGGGGAGAAATATTAATGCAGGTTAGTTATATTTGTGTAACTCAAATTATTATCCAAATTATTATTGTTTTTATTTAAATTTAGGCTCATTCAGATTACCGAAACGGTCGTTACGATGAAGCCTTTGTCCAATATGCCCTTTTGTCAGAACTAGGTTATGAAGTAGCCCAAAGTAATGCAGCATTTTTATTAGACAGAAACGAAATACCGATGCTGTCAACGCCAGAAGCTCTAGTTAGAGCTCTTTTATATTGGAACAGGGCTGCTGCTCAAGGTTATTCCGCAGCACAGGTTAGAAATTCAAAAATAAAACCACCCGTTAAATCTTCTTACGTCTTCTCGTTTTAAGGTTAAACTTGGTGACTACTATTATTATGGTCTAGGTACTGTTACTGATTATGAAACAGCAGCGGTGCATTACCGTGTAGCTTCGGACCAACAACACAACGCTCAAGCTACTTTTAATCTGGGATATATGCATGAACAAGGTTTAGGTATGGTTAAAGACATGCATTTGGCTAAACGTTATTATGATAGAGCAGCCGAACTCAGTCCTGATGCTAAAGTTCCGGTGGCGTTAGCTCTTATTAAACTCAACGTTTTGTTCAGTTTTGAGAGCATTCAAGAGGTAAGAAAATGTTTTACTTACAGCCAGTTCCACAATAATAGGTTACCTCGTTGTTAAGAAGTAACCAACGACAAAATTTTGGTTTCACAATATGTGGTCAAGGGTATATGTATAGGTTAACTATTAAAAAATTTAACTGCAACCCAAAGCACGGGTAACTGTGCTAACCAAGGAAATCTAATCTAATTTATGATTGTTAACTGCATCTACTGTCAAATTTTAAAACTATGTTGTTATTTTCAATTACAAATAATTAGAAATATGAAAGATTAATACCAGTGACGATGAAGTCAGACGGCCAATAATTATTCGCCCAAGACTTGATTATTTCAAAGAATTCGACAGGCACGATTTTTTATGCAGATTTAGTTTGTCGAAGTGGACAGTAGAAAGTCTGTTGGAAGATATTGAGGAGGCTATTCCCCATCCTACAGTTAAAGCGTGGGGTATTTGGTAGTTCCAGTATAAAAATTGTAAAACAACCTCCAAAGGTCTTCTTTTTCCTTTCATTTGACATAATAAGGTTTGCTCCCGTAGCAAGTTCCCAACTGTTATAGACATATTGAGTATGCGCAGTTGGGCGGAGTAGAATTCAATGAGACCTCTGGCGGAGCAAATTGTAACTGTCGCAACGAGTAAAATAATTCGTTTTGCATTTGTTTTTGTATTATATGCAAGCCAACGCAATTATCGTAAATTCCTACCTACTTTATTTGTTTAATTTTGTGTCAGTGACAAGTTTAAAACTGTGTTTTTTTATTTAACTCAACTGTCATCAATTCTGAAGTAATATTCTTATATAATCAGAGATATTATGGAAGAGGTTATGTTATTCTATTTTTTGTTTTCATTGCAGATCAAAGAGAAAATACCTAAGTCGGTATTAAAGATTTAAAATATTACTCAATACAAACGTACCTTCCCTGCAACTTTTGTAAATATGAATACGTCAAAAATAAAATAAAAACACGATATCAGATCTAAAACTAAACAGTTAATTGAACGCTTGTTGTACTTTCAACAAATATCAACCATACCCATTTCTCCAAAAATAAAAATATTAGAAGTCAAAATTTAGTTTGACAACGCAAAATACTAAAGCACAATCATAGAAAACGCAAAAGTTTTACAACCAACTGAAAATAACTAAAAAGCAGAATAAAACCACTTAAATATCAAAGGCTTATACGGCAGCTGATTTGTTTTACTCGTTGCTAAGATGACATTGACATTTCAAAGCGCCATCTATCGAATTCTACTTTTCCCAGTATCAGAGTTCAGGCACAGAGTACACCATCTAACAAGAGGCGAAAGAAAGTAGTTTTCGTGATCGCAAATTTTCTAAGTGTATTAAGTTTTTTATGTGTCAATGCCTAGACGTATTTCCGCTCAATATCGTGTAAGTCCGACTTCAAAGGAACCGAAAAAGCTTTCGTCTCTTGTTAGATGGTGTACTCTGTGGTTCAGGGCCGGTATTCTCAACTCGCTCCTCTCACAAGCGAACGATCTCTAAAGGGAGTGATTTGATTGGCAGCGATGTGGTATTTGTAGATTCTCATGTACCACTGCCCTCGCAAATCTGCATCACGAGCGACAAGTTACGGCAACACCGCGATTTTAACGTATTATGACATTAATGTCAAAATAGTTTTTAGTTCTGTGCTTTAAATTTAAATTATGAAGAAAAATAATAAATAATGAAGGAAAAACCCAAGACATATCATTAGTTAAATGATGATTGTGAAACATGTTTTAATGGTTAATGTCTCGGTTAAGGTTACTTAATCCTAAGAGTTTACCATTTACCACCGATTGTGAAACTGGCTGTTATTGTCATTGATTCAGTGAGGGTAACAAGGTATCATATCTCAAACTTCGATACTTCTGGTTATATTTTTCTTGCAGAGTCCACTTCATGGTTTAATTGACATTCATGAGACTGTAGGATCTGATTGGGATTTATATTTAATAACCACTTTAATTGCAATTCTAGCTGGAATCGTTTATTTTAGAAGACCACAAGCTATTGCGTAGTCGTGCAATTCGTGATATTTTTTGTATTTATTTTGTAAATATTAGGGTGAGTACTATAGATTATTGAAAAAAAGCAAAACGTTTCTTTTATAATAATTACACTTCTGAATTTATCATTTCAGCTCAGAATTAAAATAATACTTCCGTTTATCTTGTAATTACTTCATTCTTTCATGGAACTTTTGATATACCTACCTACAGTTGAAATAAAAAAAATATAAAATATATCTCACCATTTGTTCCAGACTGTTTATGTAACCAAACTTGTGTTGTTTTATTTTATGAAATAAATATTGTTAATATATTCATAAATATTTATTAAAAAAAAACCTACATATTAAGCATAATAATTAAGATTGGCCTTCTTCTTAGCTTGGACTTCCATAATAGCGTCCATGTAATCTTCATGGGTAACTGCAGTAGCATTACGCCGCAATGCAATCATACCCGCTTCTACACAAACTGCTTTACACTGAGCTCCATTAAAATCATCGGTTGATCGAGCTAATTCTTCAAAATTCACATCAGGATTAACAGTCATTTTTCTCGAATGAATTTGCATGATTCTGGCTCTTGCTTCTTCATTTGGATGCGGAAATTCTATTTTTCGATCCAATCTACCTGATCTAAGTAAAGCAGGATCTAGAATATCTACTCGGTTAGTAGCTGCAATGACCTTAATATCGGATGTTGAACTAAATCCATCCAGTTGATTGAGAAGCTCCAACATAGTTCTCTGAACTTCCCTATCTCCTGCCTTTTCAGAGTCGAATCTTTTTGTACCTATAGCATCTAATTCATCAATAAATATTATAGCTGGTGCTTTTTCCTTTGCAAGAGCAAAAGCATCTCTTACAAGCTTAGCACCATCTCCGATAAACATTTGAACAAGTTGAGGACCAGCTAATTTCAAGAATGTTGATTTGGTTTGTGCAGCACAAGCTCTCGCTAGAAGGGTTTTGCCTGTACCAGGTGGGCCATATAATAATACACCTAAAAATGTCAATTTAAACATAATGTAATAGCTTGCGAGAGAGCAACTCACCTTTAGGGGGATGTATTCCTAAATTAACAAATTTATCTTTGTGGGTCATGGGTAAAACAACGGCTTCTATCAGTTCTTGAATCTGTTTATCCAAACCTCCTATATCTGAGTACTGTTCAGTGGGTCTTTCATCTACTTCCATAGCCTTAACTCTAGCATCATACTCAGCTGGTAATGTTTCTAATATGAGATATGAATCTTTATTGACTCCTACTAAATCACCTGGCTTTAATTTTTCTTCATCAACAAGACCTACAAATAGAAAAACAGTTATTTTTTTGTTAATTAAGTATTATGGATCATACCAATGACTGGTAAAAAGTAGGTTTGCCTAGTTGATGTTTTCACAACGGCACATTTTCCTTTTCTTTGTGAGTCCAAGTCGACAACAGCGCCGTCTTCCTCTTCTTCTTGAGGATCCACATCTAACAATTCTATTACATTGGATACAAGATACGGCAAAGTTTTATTTACTTTAATTTTTTCCGTATTTTCCTTTATCTTTTCATTTTGTGCCTGTAATTCATGGTTTATTCTCATAACTTCACTCTTCATTATTTTGATCTCATTGTCTAGTAACCGTGTGCGGCTAATTATTTCATCGGTGGACATTCTCAAAACATCTTCACCTAACGCTTCTTCTCCATCTTCCCAAATTGATATATCTTCTAGCGTAGACATAATTTTATTTAATTAGAAATATACTTGAGGAAACTTTTTACTTGCAAATAAGAAACAACCAAAATAAAAGTTGATCTGTCAAAAATACGTCATTAATTTAATGTCAAAAACGCAAGTCATGCCTGCGAATAAGTACGTTCCATCATAGATTGTTCGAGATTTAGATCATAGATAATATAACACTGATCCAGTGCTGGCTGATCACATTTGACATTCTTGAAACAGGAAAGTTTTGTGAATGGTTAAAAAATTCAATGTTGACAAGCCGCCAAATATTTGTCCGAAAAAATTAATTTACGTCTACGTCTGCTCATCGAAAAAGTTAAAAATGTTCGCTTGAAATGAGCTCTGTTTTACCATTACTCCGAGGTAGTGGAGTGGAAGTAGTAAAATGTATAGAGGGCACAAAATGATTGTTTTGTTCCGTGTACATAGCTCGTTAGCCAGATCTATGGTAGTATCCATTATATTATATTTCTCTATGGTAGTATCTCTATGGATTTATGCCCACAACACAAGTGGGGTTCTATGGGCTGCGTTAGGTTATCTATGGTTGACATGGTTGTGTTGTGCTAGTCCATAGGTTGAAGATATACTGTTCTATGGGTTGAAGTCAGTTGAAGTATTTTATGGTGCTAGTCACTACTTAAACGCAACATTAATTGTTATGGAATAATATTATATCTTATAAAAGTATCTACATAATTATTTAACAAATAATACTAAATAGAAATTATTTGTTTATTCATTACCCTACCATGGCATTGGCAATAGTCCTGAAGAATGCAGCTAGAATTCAAGGTATACTAGATGTCACAGTGGTGTATACTAATATTATATAATTCGTATTTTTTAGCTACACCAAATATTTTTAAATCAACGCTTAACATAAATTCGAGAAAATCTTTCACACAATTTATTAATGGATCCAATAATAAGTCCACATTATTATCTAAAGTTAAAACATTTGTTTCAAAAAGAAATATGTCTGCTGATCACAGCAAGTTATGGCCAATTGAAAAAGCTGTTACAATTGCCCTCATTGGAATAACTCCTTGGGCAATTTTGTCCCCAAACAGGGCCCTTGATGATATACTTGCAATTACAACAGTAATTCATTTTCACTGGTATGTTTACAAAAGAATTTCAATACTAAAAAATGAATTTTAAAATATTTTAGGGGCTTAGAAGCAGCTGTAGTAGATTATGTGAGACCAATATTAGTTGGTCCAGTTATTCCAAAAGCCACCTTAGCATTATTGTATATCCTTTCGATCTCAACTTTGGGTGGACTTCTGTATTATAATCATCACAATGTAGGTATTGGTACTACTATACAAGATATCTGGGCAATCAAAGCAAAGAAATGATTTGTTGAAGATTACAGTATTTATTATTAAATATTAAATGTTTTTGGTGTATTATTGTTTTTATTTATTCAAGTGCCTTTAGTTTAAACACTAGATTATTGTTGTGTATATAATTGTTCCTTTGTAAGTTTATTCTTAAAAAATAAAAAATTGAGGACTTTTATGTTTCTACTAAATATTGCATATTTACAATAAATACAAAATATTCTGTTATTTTGCACATTTTCTCTTAAAACCATTGCAATTTTTTTTATTAGCATAATCAAATAGGATAACACTACGAAATTATTGTATAGCTCTTCTCTTACTTTCTTTTTTTTCTTCAACTTTCTCCAGTAGGTTGGCAGGTAGGGGGGTGTAGATGTGGAGAAATGGTGTCATGTGTCACATAACTTTGTGTTGAAATTTGAAAAATAAAAATGATGAAGTAGAAATAGATTTAAATGATCGATAATAACAATATATTAATATTTACAATTGTAAAAATGTTTGCAAGATTTACTTTTTATCCCACTTTGGCCTACAATGTTATTATGGAAAGAATTTCTTCCAGGCAATGGTACAATAGAATTGACGATGTCGTTATTTTAGGCGCTTTACCATTTAAGAGTTTATCAAAAGAGGTCAGTATAATAAAGTTTTTTCTTTAATATTTTAATTCATATTTTAAATAAATATAAACAAATTTATAGGTTAGAATAGTAGATAGTTTTGCTTGTAATTGTCAAAACCAATTATTATCTACTTATATTTTTGTATTAACATTTTTAATTTTCATTGAAATGATTACAGTTATAGTATACTGTGCAGTAAAAAGATAAAAGTTCAGAGATTAAAATATTGGTTTTCAGTTGATAGAAAAAGAAAATGTTAAGGCAGTTATATCTATGAATGAAGACTACGAACTATACTTAGCCAATGATGCTCAGGTATGTATTCTACTTCTACAAAAGTACCTATTTAGTTTATAAAGTTTAAATGTATTGTTTTTAGTCGTGGAAGGATCAAGGAATAGATTTCTTACAATTGGCAACCACAGATATATTTGCAACCCCATGTCAAAGCAAACTAATAGAAGGAGTAGCATTTATTGATAAATACGTTAAAAATAGACATATACACGATGGTATATCGACAAATTCTGTTTATGTACATTGTAAAGCTGGTAGAACACGAAGTGCTACATTAGTTGGATGTTATTTAATGCATGTAAGTAAAAAATAATCTTTTGATTGAACATTCCCTTTAAATAATTTTTACATTGGCCCACAATTCATTGACAATACCGCCCTGTCAGCTGTATTTATTTTTAGAGGTATGGGTGGACACCTGAAAGAGCTGTAGAACACATGAAAGATAAGAGACCTCATATTTTAATGCATACCAAACAATGGGAAGCTCTGCGTATATTTAAACTATATAATATGAACAATGTGAATATGTTGAAATGAATTAATTTTCTTATTTTCGTTATGTAACATAAATATTTATTTGTATTAACATTATTTTTTGAAACAATCAAAATTGGAGTCAAACAGTTGTCAAAGTAATCTAGTGTCAATCAAAAGAGCTTTTTGCAACATCAAAACTGAATATAGAATCTTCCATCTACCTCAATCATAATTTTTATTACATAAATCCAATCTACCTATCAAGTTTTTTATAACATATTATAATAGAATAATTAGAAGTGACTAAAAAATTGTCTAAAGATAAATGTTTTTTTGGTCTGGAAGATTCTCCAAATTGCCCTTGTGGCGAGATGGGAACCAGCACATAATTTTCCACTGTAATACATACAATCAAGAAAATGCAGAGTTCTACAGAAATCTTCACATGACGGGAGCAGCACTCCCTACCAACTTAGATGCGCTTTTGTGTCTGCGGAATGTAAATATATAATATGTAACCATTTAAAAGCATTTGAAAAAATTAAAATTAGATGTATGAAGAAAAATAATATATTGAAAAAAACAAAATAAATAAAAATAAAAATTAATAGATGATTAAAAAAAAAACAAAAGAAAAAGAATGAAATAAAAAAACTAGTTATTTATGTAACTAGTGTGTAAAGTAGCCTTTTTTTAACATGAGTCGAAAAAAAGGTCTTTACACACGAATTGCATACAATATTTTTTCTACTAGCGAATATTTAATTAAAATACAAAAGTTTAAAAGTAATTTTCTTTACGCACTAGTGCGTAAAGGAACATACTTTACGCACTAGTGCGTAAAGTAAGTTAAATTTTTCTTTAGAAGAATCTTTAACGCTATTATTAATTTCTAATAAGATATATTTTTTTCGTAAATACTCATAGATTTTTGGGGCAGTAAATCATTTGCAGCATTCTATGCCACATCTAATATATTTGGTGGTGTATTTGCCAAGTAATCTGAGAGATCGTCAGAGAAATCCATCCTTATTTTCATAATAATCTAAAATAACATCATAGTTTTCTAAAAATATTCAATTCTGAAATATAAAATACAATTGCTTACCCTAGATATAGTCGGAGTATCTCAATTTAAATTTTAAATGTCAGATTCAATTCACAAAGAAATGTCAGTCACTCACCGCCAACTTATGCCTATTTACCGTATTATTTCCAGTACTTAATAATTATTTAAGGTTACTTTACCGAATTCTATGGGTTTCTATCTCCAATTTATGAAAAAAACTTGGATTTAATATCCGTTTATTATACCTATATTTTTATAAGACTAGATATCTATAACTACATACATATTGGAATTTTTTCTTTACGCACTCGAAAATGTGTCTAAAGTACGTACTTTACACACGGTAGTAGAAAAAATATATTTACTTATATATACTTATATAAAAATGAAATATAATGATGAAAATTAGAAAAAACCTACTAAATTACTAACATACGTAATAAAAAAGGAAATGTATAAAGGATTATTTAACATGATTGTAAATACTAACAAAAAAAAAAACTGGCCAATTGATCTCAGATCAAGGTCACTATGTGAAACACACACACACATATAAATGTTTTTGTGTTCTGATGAAAATTTCAAAACTTATATAATGTATGAGGCACAGGGTCAAAACCAGGTAGATCCAATCAGGAAACTGCTTAAAAAATTTGCAGTAATACAGAAAAATTTTCTGTTTCACTTTCTTATATTAGAGGTTAAAAACTGTTCTTGCAAATAAAACGTATGGTACGCAACTCGTAGAACGTTTTTTATGTATATGGAGTAGATTCTTATTGACTGAAATTAATTTTCACGATTCTTTTAAATTTTATAGTCAAAGGAGTGCCTCCTCATAGGTATACAAACCTCGAAACATAAAAATCTAGTTATTTTTAAGTTCAAAATATTTACGATAGATGTAGTGGTATTGAATCGGCTTTAATTTAATACATTTCTTGACGATTCAAGCAAAGAATACACCAGTTGTATTCACAGCTGTGGTTGTATTCTTTGATTCAAGCAAACCCCTCTCCGAGTCAGCTGTTTCAATTAGAGATATTACCTACACCAAGTTTCGATTTGGTTTCAAATACAATTTCTGTCAGCAGGTATTTTTATTTATTTTCAATCTCAATAAGTGAATTATGATTTTATTTATTTACCAGCTAGTATGTTCATTTTACCTAGGTATTTTCTTTTCTTCTTTAATTGTTTCTGTACTTATAGGTTAATTTTGAAATTAAACTATGTCGGTTCTCTATATTTTGAAGTTTTATACCTAACAACAGATATGGATGCTGATAATTTGGAAGTGTCTTTACCACAACAAAAAAGTGGTGAAGAACCTGGGATAATATCATCAGATGAATATGAACAGTAAGTTCTTTCACACAATGTTTTCTTATTTCCAAGTAGCTATTCTCAAATAAACCTCTTGAAATTGATTTTGAAAACAGTTAATTTTGAAAATAATAGAATAATGATTTATGTTTTAGAATAATCTCACATCAGTTGGAATGTGAAATAGAACCTAAGCCTGAAAATCCTATTACAGGAAATAGGATTGTAGAGACGAGTGAGAAGCTAGCTCCTAGCTCCAAACGTATATTTGCGACAAACGTCTGAACTGGCAACAGCG
>CAJUYG010001096.1:0-31515 GCA_910591675.1 Galerucella calmariensis
TCCGTAAGAGCCCTCAAAGCGTCGGTATGAGTTTCGAATATAAAGTGAAATCATCATCAGAGGCATAGCAAGGAGTACATGTTGATTTTAAATATTCAGCCGTTGAATCTATGCTTTCATTTTCATTTAATTAGAGACATAGAAGATCTCACAAAAAAATCCTTATGTTACGAGTTGTCACCATTTCCCCTATCTTCATTCAACAAAAGGGATTATGCGCAAGAATTAAAAGCACGAGCTGTTCACCGTTTTCCAAACAAGTCCTGTGACTGTCTCTTTATTATCAACATTCACGTACGTGATTGATGGGACAATTTTGCTTTATTCAATAAATTTTTCACACGACAAAACGTACGAGGAAGTGGTAATTATAATAAAAACTCAAATGTGGTATTTGATGGATACAACATTGAACAATTTGGAGTAAAATCGTACGAAAGGTACAGAAAGAAAAAGATACGTTTTGCAGCTGATGTTGTTTTTCATGCTAATATGCTTTCTATATCTCACATTGGTAACAAACAAACATTTGTTGAGCTTTTGGGCAAGTATCTTTGTGACAAAGGAATGACAGTTTTTTAAGCTGATGAAGATGCTGATGTTGATATCCTCATCCTTAACACTGGTAATGGACTATTATTAGTCGGTATAACACCGGTATAACATTTTGTGTTTTGAAAGCCGTTCTGATGTCGGGAGCACTGCAGCCTATTGGTGTATTGTACTCTACTCCCACATTTAGTCTACTCATCCACTTATCCCCGTACCTTAGAGTAGACGATATGGATCCATTGCATGTGTGCCATATACTTCGGGTGGTACATTGACTTCTCCGAAGATTGTTTGTTTCCTCGAGTCCAGTGCCTCACAGTCAGATAAGATATGGGTTACGGTCTCGGTCTCCATGCCACAAAGTCTGCAGCTGAGATCCCCGTTATATAACCCCATTTTATGCAGGTGATCTTTTACCGGGGTATGACCCGTTAAATAATCTGTAATAATTCTTAGCTCATTCCTACTGATATTTAGTAGTTCTTTGGCCCGTTTTACACATGTGTCACCTATGAAGGTTTTACTGTGTTCCTTTACTGAGGTTTATGTTGGCCTTGTACCCATTTTTGTATTTGCCCTCGGGCTACCTTCTTTGTGGTCCCAAGAGCTGGTTCTGGTCCAACATATGCTGTTTTTGAGCCTCTTCTCGCGAGTTCATCAGTTTGTACATTTTTAGAAATACCCGGCACCCACACTAGTCTTACTTTAATGTGGTCTGCTAGTTAATTTAGTTCTTCCTGGCATTCTTCTATCAGTGTGGATGTTACCTTGCGGCTATTTAAAGCTGCAAGGGCTGTCTGGCTGTCAGTTAGTATGTTTATCCTATTTCTACCTAATATTTGGGACTGGGGAGGAGTTTAGTGGCCATATAGTCTGTTTAAAATGGCTCTACTTATGATGTCCTCAATGGATATGTGTCCTGATCTAACTATTTGCTTCTCAAATACCCTGCAATACTGAGACAAGCAAGTCTTTGCTCCTTGCCTAGTCTCATCATTGCATTCTGTTGTGTCGTCTTTGTCCACCAGGCCAAAGACGCATATGTTATTAAAAACTTGGAAAAAACAGCAAGAAAATGTATACTAATGTTATATGGGATCAATGATGAGAACTTGACCATGCTAAAATTCGATATCTTGGGTTTTCTTGCACTTGTATCTCAAGCTCATGCCGGGATTCGACTAGCAAGTTTACCTCCAACATCTTCAGTGCTGCTTTAATATGCAAAAAGAGTCTTCCACCAAATACAGAAAGGGCCTGGCAACAATTTACGTGTGGGAAAGAGATGGGGGTGGAAACGAGTAGGCATGATGATGGTTCCAAGAACGTCACTTGCTGATACAGCGCTGAAAGAATTATTAGCAAAGGTAAAAAACACAATTGATTAAAAGTTTCTGTTGGCTTAAAGCTAAATACAAGATTACAAATGAATTTTTTTCATATGTTTTGCGGTTGTGCCAGTAATTGTGCAAACAAGTTTTGGGGTGTCGGAAGGCTGAACTGCGGTGTTCCAATTCTATCAACTGTAATGGAATTAGTTGTAGCAACTGGTCGCATATGTCTAGCAGATCTGATAATCTTCAAGATGCAGAAAATCACGACTCTGGCAATGATACTGCTGGTGATGTGCATAATTCTGGTCTTATTAACCAGGACGACGATAATGAACTTGGAGAAAATTATGTTAATAGTGAAAACTTGGTCTGTAGCAAAGACAAAGATAATGACAATTCATACGCTGATAATGAGTTATTGCCATTTTTTCATAATATTCAAATGTTAGTTAATGATTATTCAGGCAATCAAAGAATGGACAGAGTTGAAGAATACAAAATTTAAGCATGGACAGAGTTGAAAAATACAAAATTTAAGCATGACTTTGAATATGTATAACTTAAGAACTAATTGCAATAGTTAATAATGTATAAGAAATTGAACTTATTAACGCGAGCGATGGAGTCACTTTTCACAAAAGGGGGAAAATGTATTGCTGGGGACAAATAAATTTGTAACAGTAGATAAAAAGATGTATCGATTCATCTCTCTCATACACCAGTTTCAGCAGTATTATTATCATTATCTTCTCAGATCCGTTCACTCAAAACCAAAAATTCACGCGCATGCGCTGTTATTACGATGTTGGAAAATATATATTATATTATATGTACTGAGATTGAATTCGTATAATGTTTCATTTTCCCAGAGTTTGTATTTATCATCATTTCTTGCTCTGCGTTTTTTTTATAAATAAGTTTAGGACAAATGTTCTTACACTCGTAATTTGATCGGTATCATTCATAAGGGGTTGAGAACAAAGTGTACCTGATTTACCATTATCCATTTTCATTATCTATCACTCACCACTATAAAATTGGAGAATCAAAGAAAATAAAAATGAAAACTGAGTCACAAACAAACTGGAATGTTCAAATTGAATTAAACAATTCCATCAAATGAAAAAAAAACTAAATTGGAGTACATAAATACGTTTGATCAAGTATCACCTACAATGATCATAATCAAGAATGACAAGACATGTATTGCGCGGTATGTAATGCGCTCATTAGCTGGATTATGCGACTGAAGATAGGATAGGATAGTTTTTTGACGGAATAATAACTATCAAATCCAAATGTCTCCTTTTCTCTTGCGTATTCAAAAAAGGTGATCAGAATTGATTTGGAAGACCATCACACGCTTTATCGATTTCACTTGAGAACATTATTACTAACTAGCATAGTTTTTAAGATAATTTGGGGCAGTTTATATTTTTTTGGCAACCCTTGCCCACTCAATTCTCATTTTCTTACTATTGATTTTCGATATAAATATAAAAATAAATATTTGATCAAAAATGCTCGATTTATAATTCCATCACAATTTAAAATCTCCCTTGATTGGACTATTACACTTGAACCCTAATTTTTTTTCTAGATAGTGCGACTTCATAATATTTTCATTTCCTTAAAGGACAAAAGTTGTTGCGTCACTGAATTACACCGATTAGAGTGAAGTCACATTTCTAGATATTTTTGTTGAAACTAGCGGCAAACTTCCATCATTTTCCAAAAACAGTTTGTTAGCGGAAGTGTCTGTGAAGTTCACTCAACCGTCTGACGTTTCTACAGAAATTATTGTCCCCTACTCCTTTAGACTTTTGCTACTTTGTTGACGCGACGAAAACAGTTTCAGAGAAACCACAAGCCTTTTACACCTGACACAGTAATTAATTTTGATTTGTCAACTCAAGAGCAATTGAAACATTTCAAAAAATATGATTAAATTTCAAACCCTTCACATAAATGTTGAAAATATTCATTAAGAACATTTATATTTATGATGGGAATCTAACGAAAACACGATATCAAAAGAGCATAATTATATGTTGAATGAAAAACTGCTGCAAGTTTAGATACAAAGAAACCATTTTTCTACACAAGTTTATTCGTCAAAACTGCTTTAATATATTTTCTCCCATACATTCACTCCTGTTTTTTGTAACAGGAAATTTGAAATTTCATTTAATATCCAGTGAAGTGTACTTCAAAACTTCTCGGTAAGCAACCACGGTGGAATTCTATCGTGCTTGTGTTATGTCGTATTCAAAGAATAGATATGTGGTTCAAAGGATGCTGAAATTTTTATCTTTTCATGAAGAAATCCTTTCACAACGTTTATTTTTGTAAAAGCGGAATTTCATCATCTCGTTTACGTTATCAGTGTCGTAGAAATAACAGTTGATACTTTACACGTAACGTATTTTCTCTTTGTTGATTATTTTGTCAAAAGCGTACTGGTGATTGATAATTTGAAGAGCCTACTTGAAGATATTGTTAAAACTGACACAGCTGTCTTAACGCCATTTATAATTCGGTGTGTATACAAATCTCTATTTTGTCAATTATCTAACAGATAAAAATATAAATCAGAGACTCTTCATTAATAACGACCAAAGCGCTGATGCTTACGAAGACTTTATTGAAAATACTTGAAGAGGTCGAAATGTGGTATGAGATTTTCTTTTTGCTGGTCGGTCATTAATGTCTCCATCTGATCTTGACTGCGCTACAATGGAAAAAATGGCTACTACCGAAAATCGTCACATGAGTCTGAGATGTGTATCGCTGAAATATCCGGAATCTCCGATGACTTGCCAACCAATGAACAAGTTGTTGTAATTGTGTGAGAACACAGTTTTTCATTTTAAGCGCGCAGTTATTGTGAAACATTTGTAGCTATCAAACATTTATTAGTTTGTCAGAGCTATATTACACGTAACTACAGTAAAATTTGCATTGCTATTGTATCTAGAAATACATTTCAAAAGATAATACATTTTTTTTATAAATAGATAAAATCGCATATTTAAATGTAGTTTTCAATCCTGATCTACTTTTCCTAATACTATTTCTAGATATTGTCAAATTTGAAGGTACTTTATTCTTGAGTGAAGTTCATATTTTTTGAGAAACCTCGTATAATACTAAAAAAAATTGATATTTGATAATTGTATTTCAGGTTTTAGAACATGCAGAACTTTTTATAAGGAATATGTTTTTTTTCCTAAAATTGATAATAAAAAAGTTTCCCATATGGTGCGAACTTAAGTGGACACAGGGTATAATAGCGGAGCTGGCCACTGAGAAAACGCGTCGATGTACGGGAAGGTACTATCAACATATGAATTTTGGGCTTTAAAATGGCTTTAATTTGAGTTAACATCATTCGAGGCTTTCTGTTATTGACTGTCACAAAATTATGGCTTAGTTTAGTGTAAAGGAATTTGAATTTGTGTTTCGTGTTTTGTTTCATCGTTAAATATTTGTATCCTATATAATTATTTCGAATGATTATTTCAGTTATTTTTAGGGCGAGTTGTACAAAATACCTAAACTCGGTTTAATGATGACTGATGTTTAGACTGACGTAATTGTTGATAATAAATACATCAATCAGCCACAGGCTAAACATCAGTTATCATTAAACCAAGCAAGTGTTTTGTACAACTCGCCCTAAGTGACTGTCATCATATCTATTGCTATCTCAAATTCAAATCGTTCCACCTGGTTTTTGAGAAGATGAGATTATAAAGTATTATTACAGTTTCCTGCAATATTGTAGTATTTAATAAAGCGTGTTACCAATAGATATAAAGTTTTGAAAACTATTTTCCAAAGATACTAACCGTTCGAATGAGAAGCAACAACTACTTCTCGGGATATAGACACCGACGGATATTAAATTACAATTCAAAGTCAAACGGGGCTGGCATGTCTACAAGATATTCAGCACCAACCATTCTGGTTTGCAATGGTCGAAAAAATATTTTTCAAAACTTTATACAGCGATAGATGAATTGTTATTCTGCGATATCTATTGGTAACGCGCTTTATTAAATACAACAATATTACAGGAAACTGTTTCAATACTCAATTGTTTCGAGACTACGTGTCTTGTTGTCAGATTTCTCAAATTTTGGTTTGTGGCTGGAGGTGAAGATGTCGCTACTGTCACAACTCTCACACTTCCGTTACTGGAAGACAGACATATTCAATTCAGCATTGGAATAGGCCAGAGGCCAGTGGTTAGGTTAGCAAAAGCTACTGATTGGAGTGGATATAGAAATTTCCTTCAACGGTACGTTGAGGATGGTTTCACCACAATCAAGCGTTGTGATGGGATAGATACTGCAGCGGAAAAGCTTCGCGAAGCAGTGATCTCCTCCTATCATGAAAACTGTCCATTCAAGACTAAAAGAGATAATCGCAACTCTGTTTGGTAGAACAAATGCCTAGAAAAGCGAAGAAAAGAAGTTCGACGACCATTTAACCGAGCTAAAGAGTCAGGCAACTGGGAGTTCTATAGAACTACTATAGCAAGCTACAATAAAGAAATCAGAAAGACAAAGCGGGAGTCTTGGAAAAAGTTCTGTGAGAGTATTTCTGATATACCACGTAGTACTAGAATTCACAAGATTATCTCTGAAGAGTCTATTGCCGATATTGGGTCGATGAAGCGACCTGATGGCACTTTCACGACCTCTAGAAAAGAAACGTTAGAGCTTTTGATTAGAAATTACTTTCCTGAAAGTTTGACTCTGGATAAAAATCGACCTCCGCACTTTTAGGGCGCAAGGCGGCCAAAAAATATCGATTGGTAGGCTGCCGAGGAAGTTATCACAGCACCGGCAGTTGAATGGGCAATCAAATTTTTCCAGCCTTCCAAATCTCCCGGTGAGGATGCCATATTTTCAGCTCTGCTGCAAAATGAACTGGAATTACTTTCACCCATTTTCATTAAACTGTATAGAGCTAGTCTGGCGTGGAATTACATACCACCCAGTTTGTTGGCAGCTAGGGTGGTATATATACCGAAAGTTGGCCGCACAGACCAACACCCTAAATCGGTCAGACCAATTAGCCTAACATCTTTCCTTCTCAAAGGACTTGAATTGATTTGAATTCCCCCCTGAGCATCCACCAATATGCTTATCAAACTGGCAAATCAACAGATTTAGCGTTACACAACCTTGTTGAGAAAATCACACAATCCCTTAACAACAAGGAGATTGCCGTGGCCATATTACTTGACATTGAAGGAGCATTTAACAATGCAATACCAACCTTCATTGGTTCAGCTTTGACTGAAAAGGGCATCAAACCAACCATTACTGGTTGGATATATGCCATGCTCACAAATAGGACAGCCACTACATCTCTTCAGGACGAGACCATCAGCTTTAAGGTTTCAAGGGGATGTCCACAAGGCGGAGTACTCTACCTACGAGTACTCCCCTACTGTGGTCTCTCTTGATGGATAACTTGCTTCTTAGCGATCTCGAAAGAGAAGGGGTAGAGCTGCAAGCGTATGCAGACGACCTTTTCATCTTGGCAAGGACCAAGTCAGGAAGGGTAGCATATAATATCCTCCGTCATTGGACGAGGTCCACAGTTGGTGTCAGAGGAAACAGATGTCCATTAACCCTGGCAAAACTGTAATAGTTCCCTTCACTAGAAAAAGGAAGTTGGAGGATCTTCCACCACTTTCCCACAATGGTGAGGTTATTCCATTTGCAACGGAAGTAAAATATTTGGGGATTATCCTAGATAAGATACTTTCTTGGTACGCTCACTTGGGAAAAGTTATCCATAAGGCCAGGCTATCTTTGTATACAGGATCTGTGGAAAATCTTGGGGCTTGGGACCCAAACAAATCTATTGGATATATGTGATGATCGTTAGACCAATGATGACATATGGAGCTATTGCCTGGTGGCCAAAAGCTTTACAGCGAACGGCCCAAGCAAAGCTCTTTGGTTTACAGAGACATGCTTGACTGGCAATTAATGGTGCTATCAGATCCACACCGTCAGCAGACATGGAAATCCTTCTGGACCTACCTCCTCTCCATATATTATTGGAAAGAGAGACTAGAATACAGAATTGTACATATTTCTAAATGTACAAATAGGGCTTATGCAGAGCGAAGCAGAATACTAGCGGAAAGTGAAAGTCACAGTATTCTGGGAATGACCTCTGACATAATGCCTCCAACAGTAAACTACGACCTGCCTTACACCGTCCTAATTCCAAATAGAGATGAATGAGTCCTCCGTGAGGATGAACTGTGTTGGTACACAGACGGCTCAAAAACACCCTCAGGCTCTGGTGCAGGTGTATACGGGCGCAGACCTAGGACAGAAATTTCAACCTCTCTAGGATCCTATGCAACCGTATTTCAGTCGGAAATTTACGCCATTATTTCATGTGTGGAGAGAGTGGAGAACATAGAACAATAAAAATTTCCTCGGACAGCCAAGCGGCTTTAAAAGCACTTAGCTCTCGCCGTGTAACGTCGAAATTGGTTTTAGACTGCCAAAAAAGACTCTCCTCAATAGGAGAACTCAATAAAGTATTGCTGGTCTGGATCCCTGGCCATTCTGGCATGGAAGGAAACGAGAAGGCAGACTTTCTTGCAAGGGAGGATGCCGCACGTGTTTCTATCGGACCAGAACCTAAAATTGGCATCGTAATAAGTTTTGCCAAACAAACACTAAATACCTGGACAGCAGGAAGAGCTTTAGACTTATTCACCAGGATTGGTTCATTGTTCATTCGAAGGCTTTTATACATCCTCCGAAGTATTTCTCCAAACAAATGTTAGACCATAGCAGGCGTGACCTACGTTGTCTAACAGGCCACTGTCATCTGAATCATTATATGCTAAAACTTGGACTGTCGGAAGATCCGACTTGCCGTCTTTGTCTGGAAAATGATGAAACAGCAGAGCATATAATTTGTGTCTGCCCCGTCGCGGCTCGAATCAGGTATCTGATGTTTGGCAGGGTCTCTCTCTCGCCCTCGGATCTGAAATATCATTCAGCAACTAAAATAATCGGCTTTGTTAAGAAGCTGAATTTGTTTGGTGAAATCTGAATAGGTGTGAGCCACAATAGACTCTTGTGAGTCGCAGTGGAGGGCCTTACAGACCCACTCACCACAAACCTAACCTAACCTACTCAAAGAAATGTATTGATTGTGATTCTGGATATTTTGGTATATTCTTCAGTCCGTGATTAAGCTTTCAGCTCATGGACGGATAACATATACCTTGTACTGATGAGGCGCAGAAACGCTGATACCTTTCTACAAGTTATGTTGTCCCTTCTACGTGCAAACCAGGGTAGGGGATCTCTCAAGGCGCGAGGGTGCTGCCATAGATAAAAAAATACTTATAGATGGGAAACTGACCCGTGGCACCCTCTATTTGTACGGGTGGCGCAACCTTGAGAGTCCCGTCAGTACCTCAACACAAATCAGATGGTTGTGAACTTCGCTAACAGCCGAAAAAGAAGATTCCTGTAAATTTACAGTTTTTGGCGGCATATTCAAAATTATTATACTGTAATTTCACTTTCATTGCAAAATGACATTTATGGTCCATTTTTGATATTTCATTTGAAGCTACTCAACATTAGATTGATATTACACAATAATAACATTCAAATAGTCAAGTCATTGAATGAAATGTCAAAAATGGACCATGTAATGCCTGAAGTCTGGAAAATAAAGCAATAATCATCAAATTTATATATTTTATTGGAAGTATACAATAAATGAAACGTTTTTTTACATATTTCAATTACGAACATAAAGAAAAATAAATGTAAGGATTCCAACAACATTGCTGGTAAGTTCAAAGCTGTATGGACAATAACTACTTGTGTCATTTTTTATGTAATAAAACATGTTTTTTATGAAGATAAAGCTCACCGGGTGCACCTCACATTACAGTTTTCCACAATACATATTCTCGATATTGTCTCTTAAAGTAAAAGTCCCACTATAATCAATAAAAACCAACTATGATGAATACTCAACACACACACAAATAGCAAGTTGTCAGGCAGTTGTCAGGTTATAGGATTGAAAAAATACTTAAGTTAGGATGTCAGCGCTGATATACGTTGAAGAGTCTGCAACTACCACTAACGGCGTTACAGTTTTCTCATTAAATTAGAAATTTCAGTACTGACGGGACTCTCTATTTGGCAGCACCCTCGCGCCTTTAGAGACCCCCTACCCTGGGTGCTGCCACATAGTGAGAACCGTAAGGCAGTTAGTGGTAGTTGCAGATTCTTCCACATATTATTATAGCAGCGCTGACATCCTAACGTGTTATCTATGATCCTAACCTGACAACTGCCTGACGTGACAACTGCAGACCAACGTTTTATGACGTGTTTCGTGAGTTTGTCTATGTTTCGCTCCTGAAAACTATATTGCTCATTTGTGTTTGTGTTGAGAATCCGCAGTTGGTTTTTATTGTAAATAGTGGGACTTCATATTTCAAGAGACAATGTCGAGAATATGTATTGTGAAAGACTGTAATGTGAGGTGCACCCGGTAAGCTTTATCTTTATAAAAAACATGTTTCATCAAATAAAAAGTAACAGAAATGGATCATAAATGTCATTTTGCGATAAAAGTAATATTACAGTAATTTTGAATATGCCGCCAAAAACTGTAAAATTACAGGAATATTCTTTTTCGGCTGTTAGCGCAGTTCACAACCATCTGATTTGTGTTAGAGGTACTGACGGGACTCTCAAGGTGGCGCTACCCATACAAATTTAGGGCGCCACGGGTCAGTTTCCCATCTATAGGTATTTTTTTTATCTATGATGCAAACCAGAATGTTTGGTGTCAAGTATCTTGTAGATATGCAAACCACGTTTGAAGTGTAATCAATATCCGTCGGGACCTATAGCTTCTTACTTGAACGGTCAGTGTCTCTGGAAAATATTTTTCAATACTTTTCAAAGAGTTAGAATACCTAATTATTATTCTGCGATATCTATCAAATGAGATTAATTTCCACTTTATTTTCTACTAACAAATCCACCAATCTCCCAACAACGTTATTTGAATTTGAGACCATTTTTCCTCATCCAAACAGAATCGTAGTGAAAAGAAAGCAGCAAAAAGCGTGTTTGGCAAAACGTGCTTTTCTCTACATTATCCGGATTGTGAACATGGATCCATTGAAAATGTATACGTAAATCTCTGGTTTCTGTACAATCCAATGGTTAAATGATAAAAATCATATTTAGATGATTGTTGTGTGCTTTAATTATCATTTAGCAGAACACACATTGCTACATTTCTCCAAACCTCTTGGAATTAGTACAGATTCCAGTATTTGGATATATTTATTCAGTATGGAACCTATTTTATATTTCATTTATTATTGTCTATATTCAGGGCAATGCATCAATGTATCATAAAATGCTCTATACACTTCCAATACCAACAAATGTTTTGAGTTTTAACATTGATGATGAATTTCAAATGAGTCTGTCAGGATCGATACTGCACAAGTATTTATTGCTTGGACGATATTTTTTGCGATCAAATTAGATAAGTACCTATATATTTTCTCAATAAATGTTTTTGCTTATTATCCAAAAGCTTGGGCCTGTTGAAATCCTAGGTATCTGTACGCTCCACCATTTTTCATGGCATTTATGGCAGTGTGAATGCTACAATTCTCCTTTTATGCTCGTTCCAAAATAACTGAATCAATGATTAGTTGCTCTCGTCACCATTGGTGATCCTGCCTGCACACTTTCTGTTCCTCTGACAGAATTTTGTTATCGTGCACATGTCTTTTAATACGGTTTCTAATACAGAAAGTTATTATTGTTCAATTAGTTGAAATGCATGTTACTAAAAAACAATTAAGTATCATTGAAGTATTATTTGACTTTGAAGTGTAATCCAATATCTGTTGGTGCCTATAGCCCGGGAAGTAGTTGTTGCTTCTTGGTTGAATGGAACTCTTTTTAAAAAATATTTTGCAAAACTTTTAAAGCGTTGGGATGATTATTATTGTGCGATATCTATTGAGTCTAGGACTGACGTATTCCCCATTCACGAAATTGGTGTCATCATCGATGGTTATTTCGCACCCATTGTTTGGTTTTCCATCGCCGTTGGTGATTCCTTGGTCATTCTCCGACACATATCTAGCATTATCGATAATATTTTCGTCTCCTTGAAAGTTAAAAGGACTCCCTCTCGGATTTGATGCAATGTCAAACCTGGTAATTTTTTTTCTTATTCAATTGCAAATTTACAATCTACACAAAAGTATCCAGTAATAACTAAATGATCTGCTTTCTTGCTAAATGACTCGAGGCGGGTACCATCCACTGATGGGTCTCCGTTAATCACTCTATAAGGTCTTCTGGCCAGCGTCTTTCCATTGGATCAGTGTAAAGGTTGGATTTTTATGGTTTTCATAGTGGTTTTTGTTTCTTATTGCTGATGCCTGAATAACTTCATTGATGGTTGGAATACCGAGATCAGTATGTAATGTCTGGTTGCTGATAAACCGTGCAGCATTAGCTATCATACGAAGTATTTAGATTGGAACGTTTGCAGTACCTTAGTGGTCGATGGCTTACTGCAACCCAATAGCTCTATATGTCCATATTGGCTTTAGGATGATTTTATATTAGTATCTTATTATCCATTGTTAACTGTGAACCTCTGCCAATTAGTCAGTTCATATTTTGAAGTTTTAACTTAGGTTGCGTTTTTTTAGCTTGTATATGTTTCTTCCATGTTAACTTTTGATCCAAGTGTAGTCCGAGATATTTGACTTCACTTTTCACTGGAATCAGCATATTGTTAATGGTCACTTGCAGACAGACACTTCGTTTTGTGGTGAACGTGATTTGTGCGGACTCTTATTCTCCACTGATCCAGCCATTCTTGTAGAAGAATTAGGTGGTATTGTAGCTTTTCTGATGCTCTTGTAGGGTCTATATCTGGAGATATTATTGCAGTATCATCTGCGAAGGTAGCGATTAGAGTATCGTCGTTAGTTGGAATATCGGCAGTATACATAAGGTATAGGTAGGGGCCAAGGACACTACCTTGGGAAACGCCAGATTTTATGGGCGGGCTGATAATTGGATAAGAAGGTTTGAACTTTGACTTGTATATATCTATTACCAAGGTGATATTTGAGTGAGAGGAAAGTATGATGAGGTAATTTTTGTTTTATTTTAAACAGTAGTTCTTGGTGTCATACTTTGTCGAAAGCCTGATGGACGTCGAAAAACGCTGAAGCACATGTTTCTTTTTGTTCTATTGCTTGCTTGATATTGTTCACTAATCCATGACACTGTTGGATTGTCGAATGTTGTTCTCAATCCAAATTGGTGTATTTGAATCAGTTCTTCTCTAGGTATGATTTTGCTAGTTCTATGTAGGAGGATTCTTTCGAAGAGTTTAAATAGTTGTTGTTTGGGCTAATTGTCTGTATGAACTGGGTTCATGGTGAGGTTTTCTGGCTTGCTAACATGATTATCTGTGCATACTTCCATTGTATTGAGTAATGATTAATTTGTAGTATTCTATTGAATATTGTGGTGGTTAGTATAATGGCTTTTCTTGGAAGATGTTTCAATACTTTCCCGGTGATTAGATCATATCCTGGAGCTTTACGTTGGTTTAACAACTGGATTTCTCTGTACACTTCTGCTGGGGTAATTGCTCTTAGGGGGGGGTGGTAGTTGGTTGGCAGATTCTAAGTAGGTTTCTACCTCGACATCTATTATTGGATTATTTGATGGAAGTGGGGTGAAAATTAATGGCGTTGATTTCCAGGCTGCTTCTTGTATGATATTTGTCAAGTATTCCACAGCTTCGTCGACTTTTTGTGGTTCCTGTATTCTGTGGTTTAGGTTTATATTGGTGTTTATTATATGTTGAAATTGTTCCCAGTTTGTACTATTGTTATACAGTTTGGGAAGCGGTGCCCTTAGTTACTGCAAAATCTATTAGATCCGGTATTTTGTTTAGATATGTCGGTCAGTACGTTGGCTCTCAAGTTGATAAGGCTGATTTTAGGCTGAATAGCTGTATGGTTTGCATTAAGTTTCCTCCTTTTGGAATGATTAATCTTGATCCCCAGGAAGTGTGTAGGCGTAGTTCGAAGTAGCCCCACTCGGCGCCATACTACCCCAGAAAGAATGTGGTTACCAGCATTAGCTTGAATGGGACAAGAGTTGAGGTGTTGAAATGGCGAGTCACCTAATGATTTGTAGAATTTGAAGTACTGGAATTGAAAGTTGAATCATTGCTTTCCCCAGAGTCTGTGTAGCAGAGAGCCAATGTACTCAGTACTCTACCAATGTGGGATACTGCGCATTTTGCTCTACCGTCTCGATGCCAGATTTTTGACTTGGGGAGTAGAGCTTTCTGAGAGAACATATATTTTGTCTTCATCTCTTCCCTGTTTTATCTTTAATTGCTGTAACAGAGACTAAAAATCTGTTCTTTGAGGAAGCTTCACTTTCTCAGTAAAGAATCTGGTCCCTGGGGTCAAACAATTTTACAATTTGACAATTCACCATCGTGTGCGGACTATTGTGCGTGTGTGATTCAGCACCTATCAACAATAATGTATTTCTTAACATGTACGTACGTATGTGCTATTACTATTATTATTAGATTCACCGGATTTGATTAGTAGATGTTTGTATTGACTTTTAAGAACCGAGAGAGACTGTGAACACAGCGGTTCCATTATTATGTTAGTTATATTTTTGAAAAATTACACTAAGAATTGCATATACAAACACAACACTTGGATCACATCTAATATTTTTGTCTGCACATCTATATTAGAACCGCTCCAATTCTTGTAACGGTAGTTCTAGAATATTAGTCTCATGTTGACAAATTTTCTACAACAGCTGTACATTCACTTTTCCAAATGACCTATAAATCTATTGTATGAAAAAATTGAAGATATGAAGATCATTTATTAGAATTGAACTGGTTATATAAGCGAGGACAAAAAATGTCGGAAAGCCTAAACGACGACTGAATGAACATTTTGTTACAGGGTTTTGTGGCGTTCAGCTCACAGGGTGACAGGATCGCGTTGACTCAAATAGAACAAGTGATAAACGGTAGCTACGTTGTCCTAGGATACTACGATACACAAGCTGACAATCTCACATGGTTTGGAAGGGAAGTGTGGCGAGGTAAGAGATATAAAATTACTTATAAAATATAAGCAATTGTAAATAAGGCTTCTAGTGTTCTGATTTGTTTGGGAGATAAGTTTGTTTACCAAATAAGGTGGAACCCATCAACCAGTTATAATACTTAATTAATAATTACAGCTAATCAGCATGTGCGAACCTGTAGAAACATCGGGTCCCACGCGCGGTGTTTGTTTACATGCGGTTTTTATTGAGACCGTACATACTTTTTGTTGGGTGGGTCATGATCGGGTACTATGTATAAGTCCCGTTTCAGATGGACGCGTATGGTACGCGTGCGTATTAAAGGTTACGCGTATGTGTACGCGTGGTTTTACTTTCACATGGGGCGGACAGTCGTTGGTAGACAGTAGTAACAAAAGAAACATGCAAGGAGAAACATCTAGCGCTGTTGCCATTGCTGCACATTATATTTAAAAAAAAAGTCAAAAAAAGATAAGGATATGGGTACATCCTATTGATTGATCAATTACTATTGTTCCTATATCATCCCAGAATTTCTGCCGTAAGTCCCGATGTTTATATTCTTCGTTAGAACTATCCCATAAATTGGGTCTCTGTTCAACTTAGCTAATAAGTATTTCAGTATCGATAAACCTATTATCATTAGCTATTTTCTGTTCACAACTTAAATATTGGTTGGAATCGGCAACAATGAGAAGCACTCTCAACCACATACGCTGTTATACGCGTCGTACCATCTGAAAACAACAACTAAACGACGAGCAAGCTGCGCCTCGCGTTCCAACGTGGAGCGCACGGGCTGAGCCGTCGCCCGGCGTATGAATTGAAGCGCGCTCACGGCCATCCGCTCTACGCGTCCATTTGAAAACCTACATTACATTTAATTTATGATATCGGACCTCACGCATATGGTACGCTCGCGTACCATACGCGTCCATCTGAAACGGGACTAAGCACACTGCATCATTCCATGTATGATCAAGAGTTTTTGCATTGCACGCCAAATGCTTTTACCTAAAAGTTTTTTACACTTTTGGATATACCTTACAGTCATGTCCGGAAGGGAAAAATTTCTAATATACAATGAAGCCTATGTGTGAATTTTTGGAATCGATTGAATATTTTCGAATTCATTTATTTCAAAAGTACATTGAAATATTTTCTTTTCATTACCTTGCTTCTGTCAGCCGCACCTGTATGCATGATATGTATTATGCGGAGTCTCCACACGTAGTTTTCATTGACTTCAAAACAACACAATCATTCAATCAGTTTTTCCCAAAAAAAAGGAGATGTCTCCTAGTGACCTGTCCACCTTCCTGAGAAGGACAGGATGGACCTAGGAGGACAACTCCTCGGGAGGATGTACAATGGGTCACATGTGGCCTAAGTGCTGTGAGCTTACACACTCACCCTCCCCACTCTACAGATACAGATACAGATCCCAAAATCCTAACGGAAGCACGTTATTTTGTTATAGAATACATAATATGAGAATATTATATCTAGCCGCTTGGTTTTATTAGTTTGACGTTCCTCCCGTTCCCCGTTAATTGCTTAGATAGTTTGCATTGTTACTCCTCCAAGTTACCATAATTTCTTATTTGGAAAATAATTTATATTTTCCAAATGCAACACCAGAAATGGCAAATCTAGCAGAGGAAACCTATTTGGATTTATAACACCGTCGACTTCATGTACGCTACGGTCTAGGTATTCGATGTTGAGAACCATCTATTATAAATAATATCGACATCAGTAAATATCCCAAGAATACACCTGACTCAAAATACTACAATAAGAAAGGTGAGCTAATCAATTTCTGGATTCTACGATGTTTATAAAATATACACTAAATATGGTTAAAAATGAATTTATTTTGACCAGCTACCAGAACGTGTAATTGACAAGATGTGGGAATAGATATATTCAGTGAATTTTCTATGCAAATAGCTCAATATCTCAATTCTCCGATCCCCAAGAATATACTGCTCATTATTTGCGTAGAACTTTCTCAAAGGTATTTGTGGATGCAGGAGGTGATTTACTTCAATTAAAAAGGCAAAGGGGCTGAAAATTTAGTGATGTTCCGAAGGGATATGTTGATCAATCAGTTAGCAGCAAATCGAAAACAAATCAAAACCTTACATGAAAAATGAAAAATTCAACGCTATCCGACTACGGTGCATCTTCATCTGGAATGACATTGATTAACAACAGAACAGATATGGCATCATCTACCTCAATACATCAAAATCTTGATTCTAATATTCCTTCAATTTTGAATAATTGTGCCAATGAATCCATATCATATGTGATGTCTGAAGAAATTCTGTCATTTTCAATCCAAACCAAAATTATTGGTCTTCTTTAGCATATTTTTATGATATAAACAGGGCTCTAAAAAGACACACGAGCTTCAGAAAATTGACGGGAAACAACAAATGAGGTCAGGCTGCAAGATATATATTTTTTTGGATTTTCGATTAATTTCTTTGTTCAATATTAAATGAAAAATGTATTACTGCTATGAATCACAATTTTCAGCATATTATCATGATATTATGATGAACAGAGTTACATTTGATGTGATGCCTACTTGGTGTTTAATATTTTGGCTGGATCAGATAGTGACCTATCTTGTGATTGACTTAATATATATTAATAGGAAAGAGAAGAAGATACAAAATATTGAAAATATGGAAGCTAAGGTATTATATGGATTGTTGATAAGTACTACTGGTCTCTTTACATGAACGCAGAATACAATCCCTCTTATACCCAAACAAACTTATCATAATTATGCGTTAATTCGTTCCAAAGGTAATACTTTGTTGCCAGCCTAAATATTTGTGATGAAAGTTTCACAATCTAGTGATGAGTATGACACTTTCACTCATACCTACCTATATTGACAAGCATACATGAAAAATCTAGATGTACCTACTCAGTTCGGGATTTTAATATTTCATTCTTATTATCAGTAAAAAATGAAGCATCTACTATTGGATAGGGCTCTGATTCTTTAGCTTACTTGACTTGAGTTAGGCTATACTCTTGGTAAATGTATAGTCATTCCTATGTTTGATGGGCCTATGACAATAGAATTTGTCATTTGTCACTCCTCATATCTATGCTTCCTTTTATACCACGATGATGGTAAATATTTACCGAAACTAATTTATTTCACACACTTCTTTCTTTTCTTTGGGTCTGGCCTTAAGTTCCACTGAACATTTTTCGATTCTAGCTACCGATATATACACTCACCGGCAAAAAAACTCGGCCACCTAACATTTTGATGAAGTTCGTTGTCGTAATTTTTCATCGATTTTTGTATTCCAATTTCCTGACAATCTGTGGAACAGCTAGGGAAATTTGTAGAAGTTACGCTCAGTTTATTACAAAGACCATCATTTTCGCCATTTTCTAGTTCTCATTTCACCTTGATATCTTGATTTCTTTTGAAGATTCGCGTATTTAAATAAAGGTTAGTAGGTGATTATTTGGATGTACCTACTAATGCTTCTTATTTCTCATTGAATCTGACGTCTGGAAAATATTCTCACTCTAAGAATGTCTACTTTTTAAATTTTCCTGGCACGATTTTGGGGGAAATCCCGAAATCCGCCGTTTTTTATTGTCACGTCAGGCTACTTTTTTATTTTAGACACCATCTTTATGAACGTGATAATCAATAAACATTTTCAAATAGATAGGTGGGTCTTGCAATACAACAATTGGTCCATCTTTTGAGTGAATATTATACCTTATCAAATAAAAGTTCTGGAGAGACTGTAAATTTCTCGGCTCTTTTGAGGTTTTTTCAGACATGCATGGTCCTATAGCTCTATTATACAGTGTGGAAACTACTTATGGAATAAAATTCTTCATATCATTATTTTAGGAAATTATAAAAAATGCCAAGACACGTCAACTTTTGAATTGAGCTGTGCGTTATGTAAACATAAATTTAAATGTACAGAGTGATTCACCCTGTATATTTGCATATTTTTAAAGTCCTCTTGATAAACCGATCCCGACAAACTAAATAATGTATGGTCAATTATGAATTATACAGGGTGAAATTTTAAAATTAATAATTTATTACACTTGAGATATTGGTACTTTTTTAAATTAGCAAAATATGGATTTATCAAAAATCTAAACTAACTAATTATAAGACGTATTTGTTTATTGAACAAAACCTACTACGCCCATGAATTTTATCATTAATACCTAAAAATTGCCTAGAAACGCCAATAATTGGACAAAATGGGTAATTAATGTGGATTGTTTTAAATCGGTAAATAATGCGGATTGTTTTCTATTCTGTCAGTTGTTGATGTGTTGACAGTTTATACTGAAAAAGTGAAATATTTGTCAAACATTCTTTCCTTGACGACATAACAATAGAATATTTAACTGAGACTCACCGAATTGAAATTTTAATGATGATCGGGTACGGGGATAACTGCAGAAGTCAAGTTGAAGTGGCAAGCTCATTTAATCACAGGTATCCCGAATTGCCTAATATTTCACAAAGTACTGTGTCTAAAATTCATGCACAATTCAGAGAACTTGGACATGTCAAATCATCGAAAAGAAAACCACACTTCGTTGAAGATGATGTGAGGGTGGATATTTTGTTAAGTGTCGAAGAGAATCCAACTTCAAGTACACGTCAAATTGCACGTGAAAATAATGTTATTCATACAACTGTTCTAAGATGTCTTTATAAAGAAAAACTTCATCCCCACGAATTAACTGTTGTGCAGGAGTTAACAGAAGACGATCCAGATCGTAGAATGGATTTCTGCGAAAGATTGATGAATAAGCTGAACAGAAATGAGATAGCTCTTGGTACCATTCTTTTTTTTGACGAATCAACATTCACATTGAATGGAAAGGTAAACCGACAGAATTGTAGATATTGGTCAGCAGAGAATCCTAATTGGATGCGTGAGACACATACTCAGTACCCTCAAAAGGTGAATGTTTGGGTCGGTATCATAGGCGACCATATTATTGGTCCTATATTTATAGATGGAAATTTGACAGCTGAAAAATATTTAAATATGCTTAGGAATGAAGTTATTCCTGCGTTTGCAAACTTATATCCCAAAGCAATAGATCCTAGCTTACCGAATGAAAATGTTTGGTTCCAGCAAGACGGAGCAACAGCCCATTATGCTTCAATGGTAAGAACTTATTTAGATGAAATCTTCCCCAATGAATGGATTGGACGAAGAGGTACTATTGAGTGGCCTATAGATCGCCAGACCTTACGCCGTTAGATTTTTTCTGTGGGGTTATCTCAAGAACAAAATATATGCAACACAACCAACTAGCATTGTAGACCTCAAAGACAGGATAACTACAGAAATACGGAATATTCCACCTCAAACTTTAAACAAAGTTAAGGAGGAGTTCTATAGGTGGCTATTGCCAACAACTAGGTGGAGAACATTTTGAGCATTCATTTTAATGTATTAAAATCAAATACATCAGGTATTTCATGTATGTGTTTTAACTGTAAAAATAAAAATTTCACCCTGTATAATTCATAATTGACCATACATTATTTAGTTTGTTGGAATCGGTTCATTAAGAGGATTTCAAAAGTATGCAATTATACAGGGTGTTTCATTGAAAAAAACAACACCGACTATGGCATACTTGCGTGAATCACCCTGTACATTTACATTAATGTTCACATAACGCACAACTCAATTCAAAAGTTGATGTGTCCCGACATTTTCTATAATTTTTCAAAATAATGACATAAAGAATTTCATTCCATAAGTGGTTTCCACACTGTATATTATTTCCACCTATTTTTTTGAATAGGTGGAGAGTGTTTCATGAAATATTTCCATTTTCGGTCTTCACCAGATTTATGTATGAATAAGTACATATCAAGAATACCTAATAAATTGAGAAACATGTTCGAGTGTAATTAGTACTTCTCTTGACAATATGAACAATTTAAAAACTTACTGATATGGTTGAATGAATATTTAATAGAATTTTCAATGGCTGTATGGCCAGACCCACTTTTTCATTTCTTCTATCTTAGATACTGTATGTTACCACCACTGATTTATGCCATCAAGTTCAGACTCTAACATAACTTGATTGAAAATTTCTAATGTCGTTCACTTAGAGTTTGTCATGAATATAAAAGTTGAAAGGGCTTTGACGTGATATATTCTGTTTCAAGAAAATCCTCCTCGTAATTCATGCCAAGCAGTATAAACACGAGTCAGCCGTCACCCTTTTGTGAAATGGAAATTACATTTTCATTTTACTTCATTAGAGATACAACAGAAAGACTCGTGCAGCAGTATATTAAATGAACTGCCTTTATTGAAGTCATTGTATGAACTGCAATCCCTCTGGGCACACTCCTAAACTTTTTGCGCGACTTTAGACGCAAACACAAGATTCGTATTTTCGTTCGAATCAGTATAAAAGTCTCCTAGGGGGATATTCACCTGAATTCCTCTTTAGATATTTTTATAAGCAACGACAAGAGCTCTAAATTGTCTGCAAAAAAATATTAAATTCATATACAGTATTACAGTGTTCATATACCGTTTTGATATTAAATTTTGATTCAACGTAATTCAATCTTCAACCTGTTTGAATTCAAACTCGTGTCCAGTTACCAATTTGTACACAAAGGGCACAAACTTAATTAGTCGTATCAATATTATGGCCAGGGAATAGCCTACATTTGTTGGATTACTAGCCCATTGTTCGAATTCCGTCAAATATTAATCTGTTCTATCCACTCTCTCTTTATAAATATGCAGTTTGCAGCCTGTGTCACTGATGACTTAGTGCTAATGACATCTTAGCCACAACTGCGGAGCTAGAACTCATTAACTTTTAATATCCCATCAGCACGGAGCGAAGTAGGCCGTTATAATACGCAAATGGAGTCAGCCTGTGACAGATAATCATGCGATGTTGTCACAGTGCAGTAAATCATACTATTAATTGTAAAATAAAAATATTGTGACAGTTTATTTATTGATTGGTGTTTTGACAATCCTGATTAAAAAGAAAAGTAAACACAAAGGCTGATATTGGAAAATAAATTATAGCTAAGAAAAACTTTTCATAGGTGAAAGAAGTAAAAAATAATTCCGATTCTAAATTAAGGAATAGGTATGGAAAGATTTTTCAAAGAATCGATTCTGATTTCGACTTTATATTTTTCGATTTTAAGAATCGATTACTTGAGCGCCAGAATTGACCTTTTCGATTTTAATCGATTCCAAATTAGAAGATCAATAATTTTTATAGTTCGTAAATTTATTCATCCAATCGCAATGCCATGAATGGATAATACAAATTTTTTAAATAAAGCACAAAAATATTTAAGAACAAGTATATTCTCTCATTTATTAATAGCGGTCAAGTCAATAATATTTAACAAAAACTCGACTTTTTAGTTTTTTTAGTCACTCAACCTTAAAGTCGAATGTCAAGAATCGATTCTTGATCGACTTCAGATATTAAAGGTCGATTCCCAAAAATCGACTATTTGACAAGAAAACTCGATTCTCGAGTAGAATCGGAATCGAGTTTACCATCCCTATTTCGGAATAAAACTAGTGAGAAATTATAACAATTGTTATCGAGCACACACCCTATTATACCATAATGACATTAATTTATTCCTCAATCTCTTCATCCTACTTTTTAGCTGGATTAACTATGAAGCGTGTTTTTTAGTTTTTTTTCATACTACAATTTATTTTTTACTCTTTAGCTCGCTTTACTATAATAAGGTGCTTTTTTCAGTTTTTTTCAGACTAGATGCCAGATCAAAATTATGTTTTTTTAATGGATTACCCTATATTCTACCATATATTTGTATCGTCATCGGTCTTGACGAGTGTGCAAAATTTCGAACTAATCGGAGCGTTTAAAGTGGGTAAGAATCTAGTTTAAAGGTTGCGCTATAAATGGAAAACCCTATATTTTATTACTATATAAGACTATATATCTTCTGGGTTAGGGTAAAATAGACGAATGTGTTGCTTCTGAAAACAAAGTTTTATTTTGTTAATTTCTCATCAAAGATCCATACAGTTCAATTTATCGTTCAAATACTCAATAAGATTTTTTTTGTTAATTTTAATCCATTCAAATATCCTGCAAGTGCAATTAAACTACGTATTGAGTGGCTCAATTTGAACGTTGTTCGGATGAAGTAGCAAGTTGTCGCAATCAAGAAAAACATACTTCCGTCCAACTTTCCAATTAGGTCATCGTCCCCAGACAACAATACAGCTAAACATGACACTCAAATCAAGTGATTGGAATAATTCAATTTCAGGTAACCACGAATTCATTGATATTAGATACATGATTGATATAATTTTTCCACTAATATCAATAGCACTGTTGTTGTTAAGATAACAACCCTAATTTACTACATATTGCTCAGAATATGCCAAAATCACAAAGACATCGACATAGTCCAGGGCATTTATGCTTATCTTATAAACAAGATTTGAGGCTGAGCACGGCCTTGAGCATCAGTTTTTGACACATTTTACATGTAGAGCTGATGCTCAAGCCCGTGCTCAGCCTCAAGTCTTGTTTATAAGTACGGGCATTAGAAAACATAAGGTTGGAGCACAACAGATATCGAGATGCGGTTTTTTGCATTGTGTTCAGGTAGGTCCCAGAAAAGATTGGGAAAAATGTGGGTTAGCACCTTCTCGAAAAACGCCTTCTGGGCCGGAAAATGCATTTTCCAATTGCATCATTACTTGCACTATTACGGGAACGAAAAACGGCTCGAAAAAATTGGTCGAAAATCGTTACTCGTGCATTATAATTACCCAGGGGTGCACGGGGGTGTCTTTGTGGGGGTGAATTGGGGAGAAATGGCAGCGTGCATGAAAATCGCTCTAAACTCGTTACTCGGGGGGTTTTCGGGGATGCTGAATTCAATTCTGACATTAGAATTACCCGTGGGTGCTCAGGGGCGCCTCTGCAGGGGTGACCGGGGGGTATGCTGATGTGTCATAAACACGAAGTTCCACAGCTGCTTAAGCAATACTTTAGCCGTTGGATTTGTCGATGATAATCTGGTTCACGCGAATGACAGATAACTAACAGTGATTTGCGCGATTAAAAAAAGGAAGAAAAGTTGAGTCTTCATAATAAACGCCAAGAACAGCTTTACTCATAAATGCTGAACTTCGTCTGACATGCAAATTGAATATATATATTTCATCTGGCAACGTTTGGATTAAAAGTCGTCAGCTATCCATAATTTTGACATGAAATATTAATAACTGTTAAAAACATGATGTCGTCATCTCTGCACTCCATTTTTAATAATCGTAGTAATTGCCTGAAGAGAAGAGCTTCAACTTCCGCTTACTTAATAAATACTTTATTCAGTTCATCCGTCTAAAATATTCTTGGGAGTATCTCACAACTTTCATTATTGGGAGTTCATATTTCGAGAAATTTCTAACGCTTGTAGTAGCAAGAAAAGTCAATTTGTATGAGAATATTCCAATTTTTCTCATTCCTTTTTTTTTTCTTTTTTTCTGAGATAACAATCTGATCGGTAACGATGAATGAGCAGTTTTAATCTATCTTATTTTACTAATTTCAATCCTAATACTAAAGGTCTTACTCAACAGTAGTTCCTTAGACTCTAATACAAATGGACGACACTAACACTAGTGTGTAAGCACTGCACTGTACTCTGCTTCACACTGACACTTATATACTAAACTAACTCAAAGGGCTTTGTCCTCTTGAGTCTTCTTGTCTGGTTTGTGTTATCGAGGAGCTGGATGGCCTTAACATTCACATGTTCTAGAAGTCGTTGTTCATGACCATTGGCAAACTTGGTGATCGTCTGGTTAACAGTGTAAATCTCCAAGTCCCGATGGAGGTCACTGTTTCGGCAGTACTTACCAAGGAGCTTTGGTGATATCCCTCAGTATTTTATTTTGAAATCGTTGTATGATCTGGGTGTTGCTTTCTTTAGTACAGCCCCAAAGCTGAATTCCATAAGTCCATGCAGGTTTCAGGATTTGCTCATATATTAGCAATTCATTGTATATAGACAGAGTGGAATTTCGTCCCAGTATCCAATACATTTTCCTAAATTAGAGCCCTAATTCTCCTCTTTTCTTTTTGACATGCAGTTTCGAGCGTAGCCCCGCATCTAATGTAATACCTAGGTATTTGCCTGTATTGGCATAAGGTACCTGAGCATTATTGAGTCTAATGGGCACTGATTGTCCTCTTTTGTTAGTAAAATTTATGTGCACGGATTTTGATTCGTTAAGCTCGATTCTCCATCTTTTAGTCCATATTCGAATCTGGTTTATGGTTGTTTGTAATTTGGCTGTAGCTTTCTCAATCATAAATACATTTTTTGTCATTAATTTTGTTCAAACAACAATTACCTGTGTGATTTCTCGCTCGTAAAAAAACAAGTTTGGAATATTTACAAATATAAATAATGCGTAAGAAAGTTGTTTGGCTTTCACGCCTTCCAATTGTCGTGTAAATACAAAAAGAAATAAAAAGGTCAGAAAATTTTCAATCAAAGTAATCATAGTTCCGAACATTTTGTAGCAGAACAGGAGTTATTTCACCACATGCCACAGTTATCCGGTAGTTAATCTCTTCTAAATGGTTTGGTTGCGTTTTGTAAACAGCATTTTTACATAACCCCATGAGGAAAAAGCCAACGGTAAGAAATCAAACGATCTTGGGGGCTATCCAATGGAACCTCTTCTACCAATTCAATTTGCGGAAAAATAATGATCTAAAAAATCACGTGCAGGAGCTGCATAGTGTGGTGGAGCGCCATCATGTTGGGAAAATAATCATTTTCTGGGATCTGATCATCGTTCTTCATTAGCTATGTTCGTGGGTCATAATCCGAACCAGGGGTGTGATTTTCGAGTTCACACGAATATTATGCGTGTACGGTTATTTCCACATGAAGTTTTTCGTATACGGTGCTAAGTGTGTATTTTTCAACACCATTCGAATAAACGTTCGTACACGAATAATTTAGCAGCCGACAACACCGCATAATCGTATCTATGCAGTTCTAATAGTTCTATGCAAAAAATATACCAACTATTGTATTAAGTGTAGTTAGCCCAAACTGGCTTTTGATATTATTTATTTAGCATTTTTCCTTTATTATTGTTTGTTGTTAAAAAATGGGAGATTCAAGTTCCAGTACTGCTCTTAATAAAAAATGTGACAATATTTCTGAATATTCCTGGAAAGGTTAAATAAATGGGTTGAAAGTTAAAGATCCTAGGAGGTCTATCTGCTAACTCTTCCACTCCTTGTATAGCGTTAATGAAGTTTGAATGAATAAAATCATCAAAAACTGCCATATAATAACGGATTATAGGGTCAATTCTACAAGAAGTGGTTAAAAATTAACAGTACGCCGTTATATTTGAAGAAGCTTCCGCTATTATAAATGTTTTAAACTATACCTAGTCAAGATTATAATTCGAATTTCAACACGTATGGTATCCAATAAAGAGTTTTCCGTTAATACTTTAAAGCTTAATATGCCGACAGACTTGCAAAAATGGGTTAGCAGATTGTCTTAATTTTAACTGTGCGTTAAAATTTAACACTTGCTTATAGAATTGCTCCTTATATCATTTATTATTCAAATTAATGACATACCAAATACAAATATTTTCAATCTAGGTTATGTAAATTTACACTTTCCGTACACGAAAACATTTATTCGAATGGAATGAACCCACTCGAAACAAGCCATACGAAAGTGTTCGTATACGATTACCGTTCGAGCATGTCGAAAATTAGGTTATTTAAATTCCATACGAGAATGGCCATTTTTCGTATACGATTTACTCCCGAATTGTTTCGAAAATCGCACCCCAGTTCAGGGACTATTCGTATTCTAAAAGGTGGTTTTCGCGGTTAATATAACTCTGAATTTTTAATAATAGTTCGGTGTTCGCGGATCGGTTCGTTAGTGATTCGAAATCAGTCCTAGCAGGTCTCTGAATTTGGTGAGGACTGAAAGTTCGGCTGCTCATGCGCTAATGATCGATATGTCAGTTGTTTCATAAGACCGTTCGCGGTATACTTGAAACTATTTGCTGGTTCGGAACTAAGAATGCGCTCTAGACAATGTAGAGTCAATTCCAGACTGGTTCGGAATTGGTACGAATTATGACCCGCGAACATAGCTAATATCTCCACAATTTGAGGGTAGATGAGGCAAATTGGGGTAATATTCACCCGTCAAGTTATGAGGTAGGAAAACTGGACCAACAATGTTATTTCCAAGGACCCCAGCTCACACATTCAATTTTCGTGGAGCCTGTGTATGCTGTTCTCTCATAATTGCAGGATTTGCATCACTCCAGTATCTGCAATTATGTTTGTTTACGTGACCATTGAGATAGAACGTACATTCGTCAGAAAATCATATCGAATATAAAAAGTGGGGGTTGTCCACCTGTCTTTTAGTCATCTCCCCACAAAATTAGATACGGCGATCTGGATCGTTTTCGTTAAGCTCTTGCACGAGATGAATCTTATAGGGACGGAAATTATCACGTATCCGTATCCGTATTGGAGTAACGTTGACGTGAAGAAATCGGTCGCGTTCATCCCAACAAAGTTGATCGGGTAGCGATTTTTAGAGTCATCCATCAGTTCGTAATTCTGCTGAACGTGCTAATAAAACCATCGACATAATATATCAAATGTCAATTAATACAACAACAACTCAATTTAATCGATATTGTAATGTTTTTCTCATTTATTCAAACAGTTTTTACCGTGGGATAAAATTATACACTCACTATGGCTAATTACTATTCATTTATCAAAGAAACACTTACACACTATAATAAACTTAATTTATATACACACTACTTAATGTCTATTAATTTATCTACACTCGGTATAATAATTGTCCTAATTTATCTTCAACGCTATTTATATTCACTTCTGTTCACTCACTGTATACTGAAACTGTTTACCGATTCACTGTATACTGAACAACTTCTGACTCACTCGAAAATCCGCGTATATATATCTTTCCGCAGCTCCAGAACATTCGCGACAAACCATTGTACGCCTTCCACGCTGTTCGAGAACAGTCTCGTTATTACCTGCGAAAGAAACTTTCTAGAAAGGTCACATTCATCGTTTGTGACAGGACCGGCTTCGGAATTAGTTCGTAACAATATATACGACAAATTACTTCTAACCATCAAAAAATGGGATTCAATTACTATAAATTAAACTCTCCACTCCGGAGCATACTATGGAGAGTTGAATTTCCTGGAAAATTATACAATTTATTATTGAAATAATAAGTCACCTCCAGCTGTTCACTCACAGTTTACAAACTAAAATATCTCCAAACAAATATATTTATAATATGTTTCCAAAATATGTCATAAATGACAGTTAATGCATCATCAATCGGTAGCGTTGGCATATTTTAATTCTGATTGAAAAAATGGCGACTGAAACCACATCGTTCAGCGTTCAGCAGGAAATTGATGATCGCTTCGGTAGCGCTACGTTGTGATGAACGCGACCATTGTCAAGAAAACCTTTTCAACATAAAACGTATCGCTTCGTTCTGTTTTCAATTGTATAACCTCAAAGTTTTTCTATTTCACCTTTTTATATTTTTGTAAAACGTGAAATGGGGGCGATATTAAATAATCCATCCAAGATCATGTACTATAACAGTAATAGCATGGAATACTGACTTTGGTCGGGATACTGATACGTTTAAGTGTACGAAGTAGAGTACATAACAATACGTTCAACGCATCGTATCGGCTGAGACGTAACGGGTCTACACATGCGCAGTTCGTTACGGATACGGATACGTGAGAAGTTTAAGACAAGCTAAAAGTCTCTATTATTTTCTCCGGGTATATTTGTAATCTCACATTTTGGTAACCTCTGTGTCTTCCGATTGGTTGGTGACCTTTGAACCCGCACGATTAGAGCGCTTTTGACTATACCCGTAAATTTTTATTGAAAACTATTATCTTATCATGTCAATAGCTGACAAACATATTATGTTCTGCTATTTCAGTATTACATAAGAATAGGTTTATAATTTAAAAGGTATAAGAGATTTAATTTTACTTGTAGTATTTAGATTTTCATGAATTTATATTTTTCACTCCTCTTTTCATTTGTCTTCCTTCTTTAATGAAAATAAAAACATTTTATTGGAATGATATTACATACCTAATTATTTATTCAGCTTTTCATTCCGATATCTTTAACGGAGATTTCAATCTGGTTTTTTTTGTCATCAATTTCAACACTAAACACAAAAATGTTACCATGTTTTTGAAAAGAATCGAAATACAATCATAAGTTAACTATCAAAAGTTGTCCCTCTCGAAAACAAAATCGACGTGTCTCGGGGCTTGTCGCAAAAACCTCCCCCGCCAACAATATTTGAAGTGGACTGTTTCTAATGCGCCACCCCGTATATTGTTAGTAGTAATACTACAAGTGCAATTTTCCTGTCAGTTTATTCCCAACAAAACTGAGTTGCTCCAAAAGATAATAGAAAGTAATTTTAGAGTTTTTCTGGCGTGTCTTCGTCCCATATTCTGAGCACATATTTTTATATTCGTCTAGGGTGATAGCAATAAAACTCATCTTTTTTTGTGTGTGCAGCTTATAATAATTTTCTCGTACCATCTCGAGCCGTCATCACTACTTTAAAAATTATATCCTTGAAGGAGTTTTTATGTTCCTGATACTCACAAAAATAGGTTTCTTGTTCCAATTTTGCAGATATAGTTTTCAAATTACTCTCCTTGTGAACACTAAAATCAATTTTTGGTTCTTTAGTTCTTTACGTAAGGTTATGTTTGAGCGACCGGGGGTCGCGACGCAAAAGATCTGACCGTTACGTTACGTTACGTTGTTACGTTACGTTACGTTGTTACGTTACGTTACGTTACGTTATGTTACGTTACGTTATGTTACGTTGCTTCATTATGTGCCTTGCTTGCGTGCGTGTGCTCTCTCCTTGTGAACACTAAAATCAATTTTTGGTTCTTTAGTTCTTTACGTCAGGTTGTGCTTGAGCGACCGGGGGTCGCGACGCCAAAGATCTGACCGTTACAATACGTTACGTTGTTACGTTACGTTACGTTGTTACGTTACGTTACGTTGTTGCGTTACGTTGTTACGTTACGTTAAGTTAAGTTACGTTACGTTATGTTACGTTGCTTCATTATGTGCCTTGCTTGCGTGCGTGTGCTCTCTCCTGAGTCTCTCTCTCGTTTACGAAGCAGCGATTCATATGCATTCTACCACTGAACCACCGATGCTATATTAAAATTCTAAGCAAAGCTGGTATTCGCAGTGCTGGTGATCTACTTGAATTTGTTCGGATAAATTTTTACTATTATTTCCTTAATTTTTTTTGTTTATTTACAGCATCGTTTGTCAGGACGGTAGGTTGTGTTTACTGGTTTCTAAGTTTAACACGTCGGTAAGTGATTTACTTACCGTCAGACGTCGAAAAGTAATAAATAGCATAAAAACAATTTCACCAAAATGCAAAATATATTTTGAACTGATCGAGAAGTATAAATGTCACTTTTGACATTTCGTTCATTTCGAAGAAATTAAAATTATTTTATTCGGAATTTATTTTAATACGATCGGGCCAAAAATGGTATAAGCATCTCGGACGTTGAGGGTAATTACAGCGTTTGCATGTAGATTCCTCTCGTAAAATTGGTCAAAATGATATGAGGATTAAGGAGTCTAGCACATTTACTTTTCGAAATACAGGATGTTGAGATTTTGAAAACTTGAATGTTTTAATTCAATAACTTTGAAATGGATGGATAAATTGATTTGACATTTGGCAGGTTGTTTTTAAATGTAAAAGGGCATATTTTGATAGAAATAGTAGTTTGTGCAACTAGTGTGGATATGATGGCCATATCGCACGAGGACGGAGTTTGAGCACGACGCCGTAGGCGGAATGCGAAGTGCGATATGGACAATCCACACGGGTCGAACAGCATGTTTTTTCTACGACCCACTTAAGAAAAAATCTAGAAAATAAAAATTTGTAGAAACTGTAATATAACTTCAAATTGAGAATTTAACAATTCAATTTCATGTTTCCACCAATTTTTTTGTTGTAAACGTACAGTTCTTGAATGTCCAATTTGTATAATGCTACGGTTTCCCTTTTTAAATATACGATGCTGTTATAAGTAGATGTGCCAGTCGGACTCCCTCATGAAGGGTACCGTACCATTATCTATAATGATGAATATTCTGCTAAATATTTCAAACGTCTACCTGTTGTCGTTATTAATATCAAGCAGAATAATTAT